>JAHWFO010026271.1:1886-24224 GCA_023313115.1 Rhysida immarginata
TTTCGTCATGCATGAAGAACAGTAAATGTTGGAAAGATGTTCAGATCGTGCCAATGACAAGAATGTTCTACAAGAACACCGAGGCGTCTCCGATTGGCTTTTAAAACTTGGAGATGACAACTTCAAAATTCCTCCAGCATGTGTTGAAAATGGATGCATTGTTGACGCTGTCTTTCCTCAACTTATCCAACTGAGGATAACAGCATCGCCAATCGTGCAATCTTGACTCCAAAAAACCATGAGTCCTTCAACTGAATGAAAATGTCCTTAGACGATTAGACGAATTCAGTCTGACTTGATATGCTACTTACACAGGCCCGTAGTCGGGGGTGGGGGGTCGACGACCAACCCATTATGGAAAAAGGTCCTCCCAAATATGGAAAAAGGTCCGACTCAGTGGAATTTTTGAAAAAAGGTCCGGAATTTTTGAACGTCCTGGTTACGGCCCTGATACACGAGCATAGATTCGATTCAGCAAGATACTGCGATTGCCGAGGAAGTTGAAAACTATTTTACAGAGTTCTTAAATAGCTTAACTCCCGGAAGTATGCCTTCTCATAGACTTTACTTGAAAGTTGGTGCTGTATCATGCTACTAAGAAACCTTTGACTCCACAAGAGGTCTTTGCAAAGGCAAGAGAATGATTGGGAATCAAATGATTTCAAAAGTCATTGACAGCGAAATACTGACAGGATCTTTTAAAGGTACCAGAGTATTTGTTCTAAGAGTTATTCTTGCACTGAGTGACCCTGATCTTCAGTTTATATTAAGACGAAAACAGTTTCCATTGAGACTTCCTTTTGCAAAGACGATCAACAAAAGCCACGGACAAATACTGGATTCATTTGCATTTACTTGCCATCTCCAATATTCAGTCATGGCCAACTTTACGTTGTATTTTCAAGAACAACATCCTTCGAGACAGTCAGGATAAAATTATTTGCAAGTGACGAACAAGGCAACTTGAAGAAAGACCACAGAGTTTTCACTAAAATGTGGTCTACAAAGAAGTACCATCCAAATAATTAAATTCACATATATATGTATATAAAACCGGCTAATGTCATCGCTATATTGCCAAGGTTACATTGTTTGTATCAGCTTTGTTTGATGGCATTTTTATATCATTCAGTAAGGGGTCCATATTGCTGTTTCTATCGATAAAATTGGTAGAGACTTTACAAAACAACAAAGGGAGAACAGAGTTTCCGACTAGTTTCGCCATTTATTCCAATTTTGTTTGTATTATGACATCACTTTTTCCTTTATATTTCAATTAATTTTCCTCTCAAGGTTTCCTTATAATTTCATTGATATTGGTTCCTTATCCAATCATTCTCCATTTAATGTCGTCACTGTACAATTTATATTATTTACTATTTGTTATTTATTCATCCAATCATGTTCTCATTCTGTACCATATTTTCTGTATATAAAGGCTTACGTCCTCTTGTGTGTATCCTTGATAAAGCCGGGAATAAATGGCAAAAGTAGTCGGAAACTCTGTTCTTCCTTTGTTGTGTTGTAAATTCTCTACCAATTTTATTCTTATATCAGCACTGTTTGAAACTACAATTGGTAGGATGTTTGTCGTAAGTCCCACAGAGAGGGAGAAATGGTTCCTCCGAATTCTCCTTCTACATGTTCGAGGAGCCACCAGTTTTGATGATTTAAGAACTGTTAAAGGAAATCCTGTTCCACAGTCAACCTTCCAGGAAGCCTGCATTTCAAGGCGCCTAACTGATGTTGACTCGGAATGGGATACTTGCCTAAATGAGGCAGCCAATGAAATGCCAATACAGCTTAGGCTATTATTGCATTTACCTGCATCTGATGCAGCTAAATTGTTCGATAGAATTAAAAGAC
This sequence comes from Rhysida immarginata, assembly GCA_023313115.1. Lineage (NCBI taxonomy): Eukaryota > Metazoa > Arthropoda > Chilopoda > Scolopendromorpha > Scolopendridae > Rhysida > Rhysida immarginata. Next base: position 3,753 of record JAHWFO010026271.1, read on the forward strand.
AATCTTATGGAAGACTATAAGAGACGCTTTCCTGATGGAGAGAAAGCTCTCTATATGACATTCAAAGAAACAGAATCTGTGTTGCAGACACATGGAAAGTCATTGGCACATTTTGGGCTCGAGGTTCCACATGGCAATTATGACGAGCACATCCACTCAAACAAATATTTTGACACAGACACCGAAAAAGCTCTATTCGATGAAAAATACGAAATGCTAAATCAAGGACAAAAACGGGCTTTCGAAAAAATTAGGGAAGCAACTGAAAATCCAAATTTAGCGTTTAGCAAAAAGTCTTTTCTTTATTGACGGGCCTGCAAGAAGTGGTAAAACCTTCCTCTACGAAACAATTATGCATTACGTTCGTAGCACAGGCGATTTATTTTTATGCAATGTGCATTTACGGGCATAGCAGTGGCATTGCTTGAGGGAGGCAAAACTTGTACAAATTATATTTTGTTATTGATGACCTAAAAAAATGAAGTGATGTATCAATTTAATTTGAGCAGTAGAGTAATCTTTTATTTTTACATCGTTAAATATATTTAAAACGTATTTATCATGTATTAAGTGAATTACAAATCGTAAAATATTACAGCATAACATTTTACTCGAAATGCTGCGTGAATACTTTGAAAAAATGTTCACAAAACAACGTAATCTCCATACTGCCCTTTGTATGCAGAGAAGAACTAAACTCAAAATGGCGTCGCTCAAGACGATTGCGATACTCTTATTATAAAGTGACTCTATGTGCAGACCCTTCGGAAGTGCCACGAGTCATGCACACGAAATATCCTGCAACTGTCATGGTTTTAGGTTTTGTCAGCAGTGAAGGACATGTGATGCCTCCACACTTCTTTCCCCAAGGCCTTAAAGTTAACTCTGCGGTCTACGTTGAGACCCTTGAAACAACTGTTCAGCCTTGGATAGACACGATACGCAACGGAAGGCCTTACGTGTTTCAGCAAGACTCTGCCCCAGCACACAAGTCTCGCATAACACAGGAATGGATGGCCGACAACTTCCATGATCACGTAACCCCTAACCTCTGACCTCCTAACTCCCCTGACCTGAATCCGTTGGACTACTACAAATGGAGCGTTGTGGAGAGAGGTCAATGAACACTCTCATATCACCAAAGTTGAATTTAAACCCGCCATTGTTCGAGTAATGAGCAATATGAACCATGACCATTTGATTCGCGCATGTCGACGGTTTCGATCTCTCATTGAAGCAGTTGTAGAAGGTGAAGGCGGATATAGCCATATAACAAGAAGGTTTCTTGTGCATGTTCATGATCTGTTTCGATAATAAAGTTATTATCTCGACTTATATCTCTGTTTTCTTTCTTGACGTGAATCTGTCCTCAAATACCTTATGCACCCTTTATAAATGACAATTTATTTATAAATAAATTATACTAGCAGAGACACACGGAGTCGGTCGGGTTAATTAGAGTTGTAAGTAAAATACCATGCTTCATAACGGTTTTATATCTTTGGTGTATTTTGGAATCATTCAGAAAATTTTAGAATGAGTTAGGTAACTGATGAAACTAAAAGGTGAAGCTTGACGTACGGCAAGAATACTATTAGGGAACTCAGGGTCCTTTTTTTCAGTAGACTCTAAACATCCACACTGCCTTCTTATAGAGTCTAAACTGTTATAATCGTTTTTCCGTTTAAACAGATAGAAACACGAACATTTGTAAAAGAATCAAGAAAAGCTATTTTGAAAAAATAAGCAAAACGAACACTCTCACCAAGCACTGAAATCTAGTCATCATAATTTGACCATTGTTGATCATATTTCTACTAATAATAAGCCCTAAATTTGGTCGACTTATGATAATGTAACAATGCATGATTTTTCAGTTGTGAGGCTTTCTTTCTAGGAGGTGTTGAAAGAAAGCCTCACAACTGAAACGTCATATATTGTTGCATCATCATTATTCGACCATTGTTGATCGTATTTTTACCAATAATAAGCTCTAAATTTGGTCGACTTCGGGGCCAACGATATAACGGGCCCCAGCCAACACCACCTCTACTCAAAGCCTGAGCGTGAAAACGTCATACATTGTTACATCACCTTCGGTAGGATATTGTTAATCATATTTCTACCAATAATAAGCCAGAAATTGTCCCTACCGAAGGTGATGTAACAATGTATAATTTTTCCATGAGCAGGCTTTCTCTCTGGGCGGTATTGCCCCAGCGCGGAAAAGTCACCTGACCATCTTAGTCCGGCAAACAACCCAACCTTCATTATTTCCAACAAACGAAAAAATATTGATTGTTAAAATCCATGATGGAAACAAAGAAGATTACATTGTAACTCGGACTAATATGGTCAGGTGACTTTTCCGCGCTGGGGCAACGCCGCCTAAAAGACAAGGCCTGTTCACTGAAATGTCATACATTGTTACATCATCATCAAGCGGCTATTGTTAATCGTATTTCTACCAATAATAAGCCCTAAATTCGGCCGCTTGATGATGATGTAACAATTGTCCGAAATTGTCCCTACCGCAGGTGATGTAACAATGTATGATTTTTCCGTTAGCAGGCTTTCTCTGTAGGCTGTAGTAGTTAAGCCCCTTCTATTGAATGATTTTTGCTACAGTCCAAACTTTTTAACAGTCGTACAACGTAACAAATTCTTATAGATCTGACAATGTGAGAAACATAAGAGATCTTAGAAAAAAAATGGGAGGCTGTAGTTTTTCTCGCAGGAGATTTTCGCCAAACTCTTCCAATTATTCTACAATAAACATTGGCAGATGAACTTAGTGCTTGCCTCAGAGTATCCATCATTTGGAAATTTGTCCACAGAAATAATTAACTACTAACATGAAGGTGCGTATTCTTTGTGACCACAATCATAACATTTGAAAACAACTACTCAGTTTTGGAGATGAAAAATTACCCACAAGTGCGTCAGGTTTAATTTCTCTCTCACCTGATTTCTGTATACTGTTGTCGTCGATGCGAGAAATAATTATACATAAGATGTTCCCGAACATAACCACAAAAATTGAGGACCCTCTTGCACCAAAGAATGAGAATGTAAATAAAAAATTAGTTAAGGCATCGTTAACCAAAGATATAAGGGTTTTAGCATCAAAATGTTACAAGCAGTAGCAGCTCGTGACTATAATAAGTGGAGGGGCACAAATAAAAAAAATTAAGGTTCTTAGGCCTTTTCGTACAAAAGTTATAGCTTGATTTTTATTTGGAGCCTCGCGGCCCCTGCCGAGGCCTTAGAGGACTATATCAGTTTTTGTGTGTAATAGCTAAAATTTTAGGCAACACAATATAAATATAAAACATTTCAGGTTTCTGGACTTCTGGTTTAAAATTTATAGCTTGATTTGAGATTGAGGCTGCATGGCCGCTGACAAGAGACTTATATAATTTTTAATATATATTAGCTAAATTTTTAAAACCCATACTCTGATTAAACAAAATTTCAGGTCCCTAGGACTTTCCGTTCATATGTTATAGCTTTAATTGTCTTTGCGGCCGCCAGGGATCCCGAGGCCTATACCAGTCTCCTTGTATATTGTCTATAATCTTTAAGTAACGCACAATAAAAATACAAAACTTCAAATTCTTAGGCCTTTTTATAATTCAAATGTTAGAGCTTGATTGGTGATTTGGGCTTCAGGGCCCCTGTCGAACGTAAGAGGCTAAAATCAGTTTATAGTGTATATTAGCTAATTTTTTTATTAAACTACTATAAGTATGCAATATTTCAAATCTCTAAGCCTTTTCGTTCAAACATTATAGCTCTGTTTGGGTCTTAGGCCCCCTACCAGGGCCCCAGAAGAATATATAAGTTTTAGTGTATAATGGCTAAAATTTTAAGTAACACACCTTAAATATGCAAGAAATCAGGTTTCTGGAACTCTGGTTTAAAAGTTACAGCTTGATTTTTGATTGGATCCCTCAGGGCCTTTGTCGAGACCCAAAAGGCTTATACCAGTTTTTAGTGTATATTAGCTAGATTTTTAAGTAATTTTATATAAATAAACAAAATTTCAGATTTCTAGACCTTTTCGTTCAAATGTTATAGCTTCAATTGTATTTGGTGCCTCGAGGCCCCTAGAAATAGTGGTTTTCCATGAATGTATTTAGATCCAGGCCCGTCGGATTGTATTACACCAGCTGTGGATTCATTACACGCATGTTTTTGCTGATTCGAAACGTGGTAAATACTCCCATAAGTAAGACTGTTTGATGCACGCATTAACCACTTGATGCACAGTTGCGTGAGAAACAGCAGGCAGCAGCTGGCGAAAGCCACCTGAGAGCACAACTTCTCCTCCAAACGGAGTGTCGACCTTCATCAAATCTCGAAGCGACCTGTCCAGATGATGATGCTGTTTTGCATAACAACTCCGCAAGTTGCGACTGAATGGATATATTACACGTTGAAGTTGCATTTAGATCCAGGCCCGTCTTGAACATTGAATGTGCCGTTCGTCCACCCATTAATTGAAGTGACGCAATTCCCCTCGTTGCCGTTGCCAGAGCAATCTTGCCTTCCAACCTAACAGTTGCCAGCACTTTCTCCAATAAAATAGATTTACCGGTCCCTCCAGGACCGTCCAAGAAAAGTAGTCTCCTTTCTGGCGTCTCGTTGCTTACCGCATTTAATATAGGATTGTATACAATCAGCTGCTCTTCATTTAAGAGCGATGTTTGATCCAACAACTCTTGCAATTTTGCTCGGGGATATGACGTCTCCAACGATATCAATGGATTTGAACCTTGGGAAGCTTCAACTTCTTGATAGGGGAACTGATGCTATTGAAGCAACTCTGGACGGTCCTGAAGTCGGCGTTCATTGTTCGTCAAATATTGTTCCAAATCTCTTAATGTGAGATACAGCACTCGAAGATTGGTTGCATCTGAATTGATTGATGCTGATATTCTTTTAACAATGCGTCTGCCCAACTATTCCACATTCGTCGAGGTTGCTGGGGATTACAGTACGCCAAAATGGTTGCAAATAGATGTCTGAGTTGTTGAAGCATCTGGAAAGCAATTGCTTCACGCATCCAACGATGCCATTCTTCATTGTCCTTTAGCAGCCCTAGAGCTTTTGCAGTCTCTTGGAACGTATCTTGCAATACACCATCAACTGTTCGAAGATCTTCAAAAGACTTTGGACCACGAACATAGCATAGCATAAGTCGCAAACGATATCGCTGCACGTCCAAAGGAGAAACTGTAATCATTCTACCAATCCCATTTTCATCTCCATGTTGCCGCTTCTTCCCTGATTTACTGCTGGCTATCCAAGTGTAATGTTTGGGGACTTCATGATACAATAAGTTAGACGTTTGGGGATCGCTCGCATAAACTTCAAAAAAACTGGGCGCGCTATACACTTTCTTCAAAGGCTGTATTTAGATCGACTACCACATAGTTGATCTGTGGAAGGTGTACAGTCAGCTAGACAATTGTGTGTGACTTGGCTTGCAAGGGAAATGAAAAAAATGCGCCAGACGGCTTCAGGTGCTGAAATATATCTAGCACTTCTTAGATAGTTTTCAATCTCATCGATGATTCTGGTTGCTCGTATAGAGTTCTCTCTATCATTGACTCTGCTAACTTCCCGTTCGACACTGACTGTGGCCTGGTCATGACCCTTATAGATATAATTCACGGAAATGATCGTGGAACATATCTCAATGTTGATATGACACCTATACTTCTGACGGAGATAAGGGTTGTATAGAACCATCCAGCGATTATGGAGTTCAGTTCCTCGTCGAATAATTGTACGGCCAAGATCTCTTCGTCTGTACACTGGATAACCATTTCCGTTACACGTTATCGCTTCATTAAATCGCTTTGGATATCCCTCCGTGCACTATCCGTCGCGCTTTGGGATATCCGTGCACTATCCGTCGCGCTTCATTAAATTGCATACACGGTGCTTTGGGATTCAATGACCCGCACTATCCGTCGCGCATACACGGTGCTTTGGGATTCAATGACCCACACTGATCATGCATCATGGACTTCGTGACAGTTTCATACAGCTGGGGAAACTGGCTGGAATGAGGAATTTCTGCACACACAAACTTGTCATAGGCTTCCGGCGTATGAGCATGTATGCGTGGGGTAGCCCACGTTTCTGGAACTCATTCACCAGTAACCTTCCGAAATACGCGTTACTTGAATAGGTCTTTCTTGATCTCTTCAAGCTTTAATCTGAATACTCGAGACACTATGTCTGGACGTTTTGTAGTCTCTGACCTTCAAGTGTACAGTTTCTTTAATCTCTGGCCATTCAGGATTGCATGTCACGGTTACAAAAACATCTAGTTTTCCATATTCACGAACAATTGCCATGGAATCGTATATTGTTTCCTCATGTAACGGTCGCCACCAGTAAATGTGGCTGGGAGGCGAATATACTTTCCAAACTCCCTCAAATTCCCGTCACGAGCCATTTAATCTGCAAAACCACGATACAGGTCGGATCGAAATGAATCCTGGTGGGCTTTGATGAAACGAAGCCGCTGGCGTTCAAACTTGACGTATTGACGTATTGCTCGACACTCCATTGCTGAAAGAAACGAGATGATCGATGCAACAAAAAGTTTATAGCCGGTGGATAGTATTACGATAAGTCGGTCCAATCCATCCATAATGCCTATTCGCGAAGCCACTTGTTTCTCCATGGATCATAAATGTAGATCTGCGCAAACTTGGGTGGTTGGCCTTCTCTCGGCATCAGACTGCCGATTCGATGATAGATGCTTCCTTGAACACGGAATGTGCATATACCATCTCGAGCGTTCGCACATGGTTCATCCACAGAGACACTTTCATGAACTGAATCACCCACTGACGCAAAAGCAAAAACACTGTTGTACGCCCTGATACAGTTCATGAATCTGGGATTCGACCACATTGAGCCAGTTCATGCGGTACCTCATTTGGAGGAGCAATAATGACTTTTCCGTTCAAACAACATATTGCCGAAGTTTCGCCCGTAAACTTGAGAGAGCGGCAGTGAGAACATACAGAAGCTAAGTGGCCAATCGAATTCATGGCAACACTTGGCTGGAAATCTTCGATACTTGCAGCAGCAGAGTATTCCATACGCTTGTGTACCTGGGCTCTGCACGCTTCGTTGTTGAGGCAAATTGCGTTTACGATCCGAAACACGTTCATCTTCCGACATTTGCTGTCTTCGAGTAGCATGAGCCGCAGCGTCTTGTGCACGTTGGAGATTAACTTCAACTTCCGTCATGCGCTCTCGATGAGCGGCTTGAGCAGCTGCATTGTGTTCACGCCCTTCATGTCGACCCCTTTCTTCCTCTGGAGTTTTGGTTTCCTCTTGCGCCTCCTGTAGATGTCGTATAGCCTGAAGGCGTCGTAGCCAAACGTCTTTTTCGGTTCTGTAGACTTTCATACTCCGTTAGAACAACACCTGCTAGAGAGAAGGCCTGTCTGACAAAAGGTGTATACATTGTTACATCATCAAACGGCCAAATTTAGGGCTTGTTATTGGTAAAAATACGATTAACAATAGCCGCTTGCTGTTCATGTAACAATGCATACACCTTTTGTCCGCAGGCCTTCTCTCTAGGAGGTGCTGGCATGGATGGAAGAAACAGGATGGACGACTCCTATGCAACGATATCTATACAAATCCTATGGAATGATTTTTCAATTGAAAAATGGAAGGAAAAATTCTGCGATCCGGATTCGAACCAGGAACCTCGACTATCATGGCCGATGCCTCTACCAATTGGGCTATCGCAGACACCACGGACAGCGATATATTTCATTTAAAGTGTACAGGGCCGGCCCGGTGGCCGAGAAGGCTGGGGCGTAGGCTTTCCAGTTTTCGAATACGTCGGGTCGCGGGTTCGAATCCCGCCGTGGGCATGGATGCTTTTGTGATTATCCCCTGAATGGGTAAAAGAAAATTCTCGTGGTGAACTCTCGGATTGTGTACATATATTAGCCATGTGAAAGTTCACCGCGCAACAATTTGGCATAATGGCCCGGATAAAGCGAAAGCTAATTGACGATATTATTCATCTCTAAGCCTTAGGAAAACTTTGTTTATTATTAATAAATGCAACTGCTATCGATAATATAGTTTCTGTTTATCGATTGAAATTTACTATTTGTTGATTAAAGTCTCAAGTGCTCCCAAGTAAGTTTCAAAGCTCACTGAAGTACATAGAAGCGATTAGCAAGCATTCACCCGGGAAAACTCAAAATGGCTGCGGTTATGCCACGTGATACCGAAAAGCCAACCAGAAGCCTTGCGGCACAGTTTACTCAAATGCGATACTCTTCCTATAAAGTGACTCTATCTGCACATAACCATCTGTCAATTTTTTCTGTTCATCTTCTGATCCAGGTCAAAGTTTTTTTCGTCGGAGAAAATCTGCAGCAAATCAACTTCACACGGATTTTTCAGCTTATTTAAGAGCCTTTACGATCTGAGTAGGCGGTTTTCCCGTGTTTTATCTTACAGAAACTGACCTCTTCGCATAACATACGAGTGATATCTGATGTTTTCATGGACAACATGGAGACATGTTGATCTTTGCCAAGTGATCTTATGGATGTTCTGGGATTGTCATCGATGGCCTGCTGCACTTGCTGAATAAATTCAGGTGTTCTCATGATGTCAGAGCGTGAGGCATGCTTTTTACGCTTTGCTAATGGTGCAACATTGCCATCTTTGATCTCCAACTCCTTCCGCACTTTGTGGACAAATGATCTTGCGACCTTTAGAAATCGTGATATCTCTAAATCGCTGTGCTCTGCCTTTATTGCCACGATTACTGCATGTCTCTTCAAGATTTGTGTTACTTGATGGTTCGCCATTTTGCTTTCCGGAAACGGAAAGGACATACAATTTACTATAGTGCAGCAGTAGTGAAGGTGTGTCCTCAAATACCTTACGCACCCTGTATAATGAAAATTCCGTGAAAAATACAAAATGAGGATAGCAAAACTATAAGACCAGATTCAGAAATATTGCAAAAACAAACAGAAATGTTGTTTATTTGTTAATGGTTCCTCCATTGTTTGAAAGAACATCCATTTATCTTCTGTGCATGAAGTTAATGATGTTTTCCGAAATGCTTAATGGAATACTTTGATCAGTGGCGGCTCGTAACTTAAATTTCTGGGGGTACTGCGTCAGAAAAAAAGTAATTTTTCACGACCTAGAAAATAGCTACTGACGAATTTTAATAAGAATAGTATTAAAGAAAAGAAGACGAATTATATTGAATCTTATCGATATCGAAAGTGAAACTGGGAGTGCTGCAGTGCCGTAGTGCCTATGGACAAGCCGCCACTGACTTTGATAATTGATTCTTTTAGATCTTGTTTGTTTGAATACTGGCGACCATCTTTGTAGTCCATCTTCCCCCAGATATTCCCTATTGGATTAATATCGGGACTCAAGAACTTTTACGTTTTTTTTAAACCAGTTCATTGTGGAGTAGGATTTGTGAACGGAGCATTATCTTGCTGATATATCCAGTTTCCAGTGCAGTTTTTCATCACTGAACACGACGAAGTCCCATAATTTAGCACATCGATAAAATTTTGGCGAGCCCACTCATTTCTGGCATCCTTATTACAATTTTTCAGGAATGGTGATGGTTTTATCTTGATATATTTCATTGTAGTACATTTACTTAGAAGGCGCTGAACAGTTCTGGTTGAAACTTATAAGTGTAAGACTTAAACAATCTTTAGGAGTTGTTTTTGCAGATTTTACGAAGTTTTGTCACGAGCAGAAACGTTTCATGGTTGGCCTCCTGGGGTTTTCTTTCCATATTCGTCTCGTTTTTGAATAAACGACTGTACCAAAGTTTTTGATCTGGTGAGTGCGCCCACTTTCACGATATGCAAAAATTTGTCCTTTTTCATAATCAGTAAGTCATGGGCGTTTAGGCCATCTTGGATAATGAAGTTTTCAAACACATATGAGTCATCATTACCTTTTATGTGAATCAAGGGTAAATCTAAGTAACTCTTTCCTTAAATAATAAAAAATGAGCATGGTCAAAAAGTGATGTCAACCTAATTTTGTAATTTTTATGGAATTTTCATTACTGCTTAAAGAAATAATAAGACAGTTAATTTATATATATGTTTACAGACTTAGATTTATAAAATAAATAATTTGAATATCAAAAGTTAGTTTTTCCATTCAATTTATCTGAAAATTTTAGTGGTCTTAAAGCACTGATATTACTAAAAAATTTAAATCATGTCTATTAATTAATTTAAGAACCGAATGATTAATTCTTGTAGTTTATTTTTTCTAACTGAAACCTCATTTCCCACATTTATAGTATTTGAGCTTGATCCTTGTGCTGAGTGAATAGAAAGATAATACTGCTGGAATGATGGTTGAGTGTTCTTTCTCAAAATTGCCTGCCATAATAAAAAATATAAAGAAATTTTATATGCGTAAATACATTAAAAGTAACTATAAGATTAATAGTAGATAATTTAAAATTCATCCCTATAAATCACGTGAAGTTCCTTGTTACGTTTCCCGCAGTTAAGAACTTTTTAATAAGTGCAGTGTTATAACGTTGACGCTACCAAATGCCTTCACGATCCGCATTATGGCCGAGCATTAGTTGGGGAATGGTTTGGAACGTCATTCGTAGAATCTTTTCTGACCCCTTTGGGTCATTTAACTGGAGCGTTTTCCTTCCTTGCTCTTCTTACGGCCTTTCATTTCACGGTGGATGATTCGGGAGTCTTCCACGTTTTACAACGGTTTTTTTTTACCTTCCATTCTACGTCCAGTAAATATATCCAGCCTCACCTGTTTCTTTTTTCTCCCAAACGTTCTCACCATGTTGCATTTCATCGTGTTAATTCCGTAAGAAAAGATTTAAGTACTTTAAAAGAAACTACTCCTTCATTGTGATTATGCCTTCCATGATGCATATTCATTAAACTGAATTAAAACATGGTCATATCGTCCATTGTTCTTGCTTTAAATGGAGGAAATCGAGAATCATTGACATTTTTCTTAAGCATTATTTCGTTTAATCTAATTATGTTTATTTTCCCCCAAACCTATTTTCAGAATTATGCGAAAACACTTTAAAAATAGTAAAATAATCGATATGCTGATTTAATATTTTTAATGCTTAATATCAAATTTCTACTCTACAACATCCTGAAATTAAAAAAAAAAGAAAGAACACGCTTTGATACTAATTACGTCACTCATTTGAATCACAAGTGTTTCCATAGATGTTCAGCAGTGTTGACACGATGCCCATGCAAAACATTGCTCTTATTTTACGTAATTTAAATTTGAAAGGTAAAATACAAAAGAAATTTCAAAAATTATTCAGCACATCATTACCTACGGAATAACAAATCATTAATAAGGCCGATCCGTTTTCATTTAAATTTTAATGAATCAACGGTCCCGAAAGAAACAGCAATTTTTTCCCTCTTTTTTTTCATACATTTAATCAATAAATCAAAATATTTTAGGATTGCCTTGCATTTGAAGGCTAAAGTAATAATCTCTCTAAATGAGTAGCTGAAATCCCAGAATAATTATAAAGAATGATGGAATCACGTTTGCTTTTCCTTTGAGAATTTTTCTCGAAAGTTTGCATCGATTAACTTTGGATAGAAACTAGCAAATTGGTTAGAATAGAGAGAAATGGGATTTTGGATTTTCTAATTAAAACTTTTGATTGATGGATGAATTTGAAAGTCATCTAAGATTTACGTTGTCGAAAACTGCTTGAACAAGTTGAGAAATTGGTATATGCAGGGGGGGGGGGAATGAAAAATGAACAACTAGTAATCATGATGCGACATTTGATGATTGCTATGATTTTAAGGAGACGACACTATGATCGCAAGTAAAACCTCGTATAATGTTTATTGAAGATAAACGGTGTCAACACACGCAGACACAGGCGAACACACACACACACGCACACACACACATACATACACATTGAACAACAACTTAAAAACACCTGTGAAATATATGTAATTTTTTTTAAATTTGATTTTAGTTTGAGATCGTATGATTCAAGCGTGTACTTAAGATCTGAGTAATAAGTATAGAGAAAAGGGGTTAATTTAATCATAAATCTTGTTCAGCACGGGAAAAAAGAAGCACCTAACTGATTTTGAAACGGTGACTCATCGTCTCGTTGGTGCCACGATTGAAACAACAGAACAGGTGATTGAATTCTCGAAGCTTCTACTGCTGTATGGAACTGGTCCCTTGATATTCATGATGAGTCAGGTGCGTTCCACGAGCTATCTGAACACTGTTGCCGGGAGGCCATCATGTAGTGTTTTACTTTTATCCTGCACTAGCTGTTGTCAGCGACTTCGTCTGCGTAGATGTATAAAAATTTGAATCCCGAACAGTTAAAAAATGCTAAATATAGACATTTGCTTGTAGACATTTTGTGAACTAAAGTATACCTGGACCAACTATAGTACCTGGACCAGCTTAAGAGAGTTTAGCCTAGAACTCGGCTTCTAGAGGGCGTGTCACGATAAATCATGCACCGTTTTTAAGGTACACCTAAAATAATGCAATTGTAAAAACCGCGTCAACTTTCGTTTAGTAGATTTTGTATGATGAGGTAACAAACAAACAGACACAAAAAATTAAGAATGATTGTTTTGGCTTCTGTTAGTGTTAGTAAGACCTGTCGCATAAGATCTTTTTTTTTAATGAAATAATAAATGATATTATAACTGGAGATAAGCCTACCAAGCATCAGGTAAAGATTTTCTATGTATAGACACCGGTTCGGTTACAGTTATATTATAGGTTTCTTTATGGATAACAATGCTATGAAGCGTATTTAATAAGTTTCAGGCTGCAGGCTTGTACAGACAACTGGTGTTCAGGATCTTAGTGAATTTTACGGAGAACACACGAAAATATATCGTGAAGATGCTGTATACGAGCATATGCCGCTAGAGGGTATAGGTGTCGCGCCTGGTGGTGTGACGAGAAGTTACGCAAGGGAACACAAAGTCCAATATCATTGCAGAAGTTGATATGAGTATCGGAACTGTTCACACAATTATCACGGAAACATTACAGTACCGCAAAATGTGTGCGAATGGGTACCCCATCATTTGTAATCAGCACAAAAAGCCTTCCTCATGGCAATGTCACCAGAGTGTTTGGAGCGCTATCATGATGATGAGGAATCCTTGTAAAGAATTGTCACGGGGGACGAGAGCTGTTGCCACCATTATGAACTTGATCCAAGCGCCAAAGTCTGCAATGGAAACACCCAGGATCACCACCACCCAAAAAATCAAAGTCAATCCGCAATAGTGGACGCAGATTTCATACGGACGGGGAAGTGCAAGAGGCGACTCTGCATTGGTTCAAACAACAACCCAAGACCTTCTGTGAGAAGAGTATTTCGGGCCTGCAATCACAGTGGGATAATTGTTTGAACCACAACGGTCAATATTTTTGAAATAATTTCATTTGTATAGTCCCTATTGCGTTCGATCTTGTACTTATTGAATACACCTTACAGTATTTCTCGCGCAGTATTGGTTCAGCAGTGGTTTAGCAAGTACGAAGATGACTTTAGTCATTTGCCCTGACCGTCCTGAACCCACATCTCATTCCATAGAGAATGTCTGGGACATTTTAGACGACACATCCTACATTCCAACCAATATACGAGAATTGTGGGAATGCCTGGTGAATGACTGGCCTTCCATTGACTTACAAGTGTTTTAACACCTTACTGACTCTATGATAGCCCGAATGCACGTTGTAATTCGGGCCAAATATGGACCAATAAAATATTAAATAGATAGTCAGTATGTGTATGATATTATCACTTTTATTTTAATAAAGTTTAACCTACGCAAATAAAAATTTTATTATGATTATATATTATAACTATTTTATTATAAGTGAATGATTAACGTATAAAAACACAAAGAATCAATAAGGTAATGAAAGAATATGGAATGCTAGCATATTTAAAAACCATTTAAAATTTGTTTCATTTGTAAACACACATGCAAACGCACACACACTCGCAAATATATGCAATTTTACCAAATATAATAAAATAAACTACAATCCCAAAAAGATAGCACTATTATCCAAACAGTAAAAATTAATATTAAAAACCACCAAAAACCAAATTTTTATCATCTATGTTTATTCGAACGAATCAAAATTAAATTACAGAACATTAGAACTGGCTTCGAAAAATTAAATTTACTAACATAAGCAGGGTGTTTCTGAATAGTCTGTACAAATTTTCAGGATCCGTTCCAGGCAGAATATATCATATGAAGGAGTCGAAAACGCTTCTTTCCAGAGTATAACGATTTGAAAGTGTCCCGCAGTAGACGAAAATAACGATAAAGCGTATAGGTTGCCAAACTGTGTGATTTATTTCTACTGTAAAAAAAGATAATGCACTTGCTATAACGAATGCCCAATATGGCCTCCGTTAGATTCCAAGGAAGCCTGTACAAAATGGTAAATGCAACCCTCGAATATAGTAGAAAGCTCAAGGCCGTCGAGCTGCAAACCATCAAACGCTCAGCAGTTAATCGACGTTTATTAACAATCGGGTAATTCAGGCAGGTAACAGCCAACAATGGTGCTCCAAGTACATTATGAACCTGATGTTTAAGACAGTTCCTTAAATTGTCTTACAGCAGTGTGCAAATTAATGTTTCGTATTTTTATTGAAACATGCAATAATTATTTAAGTAGGCATTTTTATTACTCTACAGCAAACAGCTGAGCATAATTAGAGTTACTTATCAGCTGTAAAACAGGCCTGCCAACTCAGGAAATCAGATGTGAAAATTCCCTCTTGTTCACATTAATTTGCACACTACTGTAACTATTCTTCTAGGGAAGACAGGGGGAAGTCGTTACACGCAGTGCCGGCTCTAGTAATTTTGCCGCCCCGTGCAGAATGCAATTTTGCCCTTGCCGTTGCCGCCCCCTAAAAGTTTGCCGCCCTGTGCAAGTGCACCACTTGCACCTATGGTAGAGCCGGCCCTGGTTACACGTGCAAGTTGATACAACTTAAGAATATCTTAACACCAGCAAGCAAACACGTACGCAGGATCCAGCCTATACCGGATCTGAAGCACTCTCTCCTCGTCGAAATCGTTGGCGTGCACGCTTTGCAATTAAGAACAATTTTTCGATTTTTTTTAAAGAACAATTCTCGTACCTCCTCGTAATTTTTCTCTCACTTACACTATGTTAAATTACTTATTGGATATTGTAGAATTGTCTGGGCTATCGTGGTTCTGAGAAAGTTTAGTTATCAAGTCATAATGTTACGTGGAAGTTTCTGGGAAAATGTGCTCTCGTTTTCGCTGTTCGGGAACTTTGTTCAAAAGCATGTTGTTACAAACTGTATCAACTTTACATTTTTTTTTCGACGGACAAAAAAAAACAAAACAATAATCGTGACTTACATTCGGAAGAAGAAACCTTCTCCTTAATGTCTTGCAAACCGTATTCTGAATGAACACCCCGCGACAATTGCATACAGTATCTCCAGTGCAAGAAATGGGCAAATTTTGCATGCACGAATGAAGATCGTTATTATGAGTTCAATGGCTACAATTCTGACGATGAATAGTTGTTTGGTATTGAGATGTAAAAATAATAAAGCTAATTTATTGATTTACCAGTGTTTATATTTCTACAACCTGTGACAATAAAGTTCGGTGAATGATGGCATATTGAGAGTGGATTGCTCGCTTACATGAAACAGCAGTTACTATCCTTCAAAGTAATCCCCGTCGATGGTAATGCACTTCTGGGAACGCCTGTACAAGTCCTGGAAACTCCTGGCGTAGTCGTTTTTAGGGATAGCCCTCAGTTGGGTCGTAACATTACGTTGGATGTCTGGTCACTTCGGGGGCGTCTTCTACGGTGTTCCGGCCTCCTCGGAACCGTTTAAACCACTCATAAATAATAGCACTTTCTTTGTAAACTGTTGTCATCATTTTATGAGTCTCTTTCGTTCGCTGATCCATTTTGGGTTTAGACCGCGCGTACTACGCCTTCTCTCTTCAATAAACACACTCTCAGCGCTGGTTCTCTCAAATTTGTTTAAACATGTCTCGACCTGTCTGGGGCAGGATACGACGATGGTGCACCCTTACGACCGTTAGCAATTTGACGTCATTCACCGAACTTTATTGTCACAGGTTGTATTTCAGTGGACAAAAGTGGATGTAACACCTGTTGTTACATGTGCGGTTGTGCAAAAAATAACAAAGGTTTCTCATAGCTTTTTAAATACTACTTATAACCACAAAGGTTCAAGCTTCTAAATACGAAATGTGATTTACATAAAAAATCAAAGTGAAAAAGTGAAAACTGTAACAACTTGCCCCTGTCTCCCCTACTACAGGACATCTTCAAACCGTTTTTACTCTAGAAAGAAGCGATTTCCACCACATGTTAATATGGCATTTTCGGCTTGTTTGGGTCCCTGGAACATATTCTGACAGTTTGTACAGGCCATTCAGAAACACCTTGTATACAATAAAATGTCTCCTGGTCTATATCAAAACGTAAAACAAACCAATACTTAACACCAAGTTCCCGTTACGAAATCAGCTGATGATATTTTGCTAAGTTACATCCTCAAGATGGAAAACTGAAAGGCAAAGCGAATAAAAATCCGGAATAAACTTAGCACACTGAAATATTGGAGTGCTTGGCAAGTTGCAGCAATAATATAATTGAATACAGTCCATGTCTAGCTGAGAACAACAATCAACGATTTTTAGTAATTCTATTTTGACGAAACTCTGTAAGACAGACACAGATGATAAATCACATGAACAAAAGAAAAGAAAATTGGAGCTAAACCTCTCACTCTAGTCATCTGAACGTTTTCGAGGCCATATTGGCAATTATCATCAGAGAAATAAGAATATATTCACACCAAGTAACTTTAAAAACTAAAAATTGCACCATTTACAAAAAAAAAACAAAAAAAAAAAAAAACAATCCTCACTCAGATCAAAAGTTGATCTCGCCAAATCATTACTATCTTTTTAGTATACAACGCTTCCTTAATTAGAAGATTTTGTAGATTTATCTCCTTATTCAATCTTTTAACTCCCTGCCAATAACGAGAGTGTTCCTTGACTGTACAATGCAAGACTAAATTGTTAATATCGTTTAGCATCACATTCTCTTAGGTTCATTCAATATATTTATTAACGGTCTTTGAGTTTGCCCCGCGTAATAGGCTTTACATTTTTTGCAGGGAATAGAATAAATAAAATTATGCGTTTCTAACCAGTCCTCATGCATATTTTTACATTCTATAAAATTACTAACAAAATTTTGTTTTTTTAAGTTATTGTTTGGGGAAACTTAACCATATATCCCTTTAGAGTATTGCAAATTCTATGTACTATTCTTATATAAGGTGTTTCAGACCACCCGTATCAGGATTTATTGACCACCCGATTTATTCGACGCCCTAAAGCTTTGGGGAAAAAATTACACCGGGAGCCCGCCCAAAAACTATAAATGGAAGCATGGGTCGAGTAGGGTATTATTAAAGAAAAGAAACAACTTTTGTATAAAACTTTTTTTTTCTAATCTGCTTCCTTCAGAAAATAAACAATAAGAACACAACAAAAAGCAGTGGTACTTCGACTATAGTTTTCTTCGCCAATTTCGACCAGTTAATTCCAATTAAAATTTGAAAAAAAATTAAAAAATTTTCTTCTATTCAAAACGGTTAAATTATTATTATTATTTTTTTGGTATTAGGCACAGATCATCAACAAACCAAAGAACAAACAACTAAAGGGAACAATTCACTCAAGTTGAGGCACAATTTTTGTAACCGGTTTGAAGACGTACAGCTGACATCCCAGGTATTCTCGTGGTGGGGTAGTTGGATTCATTTATGCTTTTGGAAATCTAAGTTATATTTCATATTACACCTTTTGGATATTTTTATCAATTTAAGACAAAAATGTTTTTTTTTTCTTTCCATTTAACTTAGTTATTGAATTTTTTTTTTTTAAAACTTCTGGCCAGGGGTTTAACAACGAATGTTTTAAATCCGATGGCAAGGAAAATTTGAGAATTTTAAAAAGTTTTTTTTTGTATTTTTGTTTTTTTTACAGTTTTAACCCCACTGTTGGCCATAGGAATCCTGATACCACTGAGCATCTCCAGCCGAACTCCCACCATAGTTGTTGCTGTAGTTCCCAGAGCTATCCAGAGGCTGCTGGGGGATAGGTTGATTGCCCCAGTTCTGCCCCGTGTTATTCTGGTAGCGCCGCTTAGTGTCCCCCTGGTTCTGGTGTCCACCATCAAACTTGCGCTTACCGGCTAAGTTTCCCCGACCACGACCGGCTGTACCCCCACGGCCTCCACGCCCCCCTCGTGCGCGGGCTCCCAAAGCTCCCCTGCCACGGGTTGGGGGGCCACCGGCGCGACCACGTGGGACTGGACCACCACGCCCACGGGCCTACAGAAAAAAAAGCAAAAAAAAAAACCAAAACAAAAGAATGCCATGTATGCGTAAGGAGATAAAAAAAATTAATATTAAATTGAAAAAAAAAATATATGTCAGTTCATGTGTTGGCAATTTGACCTGCTGACATTCTTTAAAACACGTCTGTTGAACTGTTAACTCTTGATGCTGGAGTAGCCCGCGTCATCAAGAAGAGGACATCAGGCTCTGAGAAAATGAAAGCGAAAGCTTTCGTTGCAGGAAACGGGGAGTTGCGAGTTCGACGGTATCCATCGAGCATATTCTGGAATGAGAATTTCCAGTCGGGCTCGCGCTCACCCTTTCCGGTAAATGGAGCGAACCGAAATGGAAGAAACGCAAGAGGAAGTTGAAGAGGAGAGAGGTTGGCAAACAAGAGGAGGTCCTGAGAACGGAAGACATCGGGAAGTGGCTGTGAATATTGGGCATCTAATGATGGAACATTTAGAGCTCTTGAGACTTGGAATTTTGCATCGGGACAGAATAAAGAAAATACTTACTAATTAGCCCAGTTCAAGTTTAGTGGTTTTGCTAAACATGAAAATTATTTATCAGTTTTGCCTGCGGCTGACCCGAAAATAAATGAGCGTTTTATCGAGCAAAGTTCCGACAACGGATTTATCAACGTGATAGAGAATTTGAACTCTGACTGTGTATTTCATTCCAGTTGTAATTCTAACAATTTTAGAAGTCAATTTTCTGTGGCAGTGGAACGCACGCCGACCCTCCCACCTGGTCGTAATGTTCAAGCGCCGTTTTCATTTGGATTGAACGGAAATGACAACTTAACGTTGCATTAATTTACTCGAAGATTTCTAATCCTGTGTTAGGCAATATACACTACCCTATCAAAAGTCATGGGACAACCCTGATTTGCATGAAAATGAGACATTCCGTTGCAATTTCTTGGCATTCTTCCCAGCACTACATAACATAGAGAATGCTATTATGAGATGATGCTTGCGTGAATGCTGTAAGAATGTCTCAAAGAAAAGAGCTTTCAGACTTCCAAAGACGTACAATTGTTGGGTGCCATCTCGCAGGCAAAACTGTTAGAGCGACGACATTAGACTCTGGATTAATGGTGAATGGTTGAATGGAGCGATGAGTCCCGCTACACCATCTGGCAATCGGATGGACGGGTTTGGGTATGGCGAACGCTCGGCGAACGTTATCTGCCAAGCTGTGTTATGCCCACGGTGAAGTCGGCGGAGGGTCAGTGAAGGTGAGGGGGTGCTTTTCATGGTATGGGTTGGGTGCAATCGTTTCTGTGGACGGACATCTAAACGCAGAGCTTTACCAAAACATTCTCGACAACACAGTACTCCTATCTCTCTGGCAGCACTTTGACAATGGCAATTTTCTGTTTCACCAAGATAACGCACCTTGCCATAAAGCAAGGGCTGTAGGCCACATGGTTTGATGAAAAGGGGGTTCGTGAACTTGACTGGCCTGTCCAGGGCCCCGATCTGAACCCCATCGAACATCTGTGGGACGAGTTGGAACGTCGATTGGGCGCTTGCGAAGAACGCCCGAAATACGTGGCCGAACTGTCCAAGACACTTATGGCAGAATGGCGAAAATTACCTGTCGAAACGTATCAAAAACTTGTGGACAGTATGCCCCAGAGAGTAGAAGCTGTGATTGCAGCAAAAGGTGGACCAACAAGATACTAAAATATGCTTATTTTTGAGTGTTTCTATTAAAGTGATGGTGTCCCATGACTTTTGATAGGGTAGTTTAGAAAGACTTCAGGGTTAATGTTTACTATCTGCAAATCGCGCGATGACCTAGGTAAATGAAGTGTTTATTATTTAACCATTACTTCTTAGCCATTTACTGTGATTAAATAAAAAAAGGGGTATAAATCAGTTCGTGTTAGAGGGTATTCTGGGGGGCGC
>JAHWFO010026271.1:34807-60506 GCA_023313115.1 Rhysida immarginata
TTTATTATTGCATCAGTATTACATCAAAATAAAAATTATACAAATATTCATTAAGCATTAGTCTACACACATGCTAAAAATGACATTGTTAAAATAAAATTTAAAATAAAATATAATACAACATAGCTGGATTTTGTGCTAGTCAGGCAAGTGTTTTAGTATTATGATTTTGAAGGTTTTTCTTAATTTTTGCTGCTCGGTGACAAAATGTACAGAAGTTGAGTCAAAAGTATGGCCGATCATCGTGCGAACTTTTAAATGGGCACCCACCAGACAGGAACCACTCACTGCTAATCTTCAAAGTAGAGTCCATCATGATCAATGGTCTTCATCCAACAATCAGCCAGTTGGCGGATGCCCTCGCGAAACTACTCCTCCAGTTTCTGGGCGAAAAAGTCACGCACGGCGTCTTCAACCTTACTGACATTGGCAAAGCGCCGTCCACGCAGGAAGTGCGCCATGCACCGGAAGAGATAGTAGTCGGAAGGTGTCAGAAGAGATGTCAGAAGAGATAGTAGTCGGAAGGTGTCGGAAGAGATAGTAGTCGGAAGGATTGGGGCTGTATGCTGGATGTGGCAGGACCTCGATTTTTTTCCAGCAGTTGACGACACACCTTCACCCGTCGTTGTGCTTGCGCGGGCCTCAGTTCGTGGGGCACAACTCGGCAGCTCCTGTTGACCTTTCCCATGGCGTGCAGACGTCGAACCACACTTGATTGCGATGTATCGATGTCCGCAGCTAGTCCACGGGTGGTGCTGCTTGGGTTGGCTTCCACTTGTTGCCTAGTGCTGCGTCATCTGGGTTCCACTTCTTTGGGTCTTCCGCTCCTTGGCGCATCTTCCAGGCCCATGTCTCCAGACGAAAAGCGGGAGAACCACCGTCGTGCTGTCCGTTCATTGGTCACGTCCTGACTTCCACCCTGCAAATTTCGGCGGCTGCTGCTCGCGCACTAGTCCCCTTTTTCCAATAGTGACGAAGGACCCCGCGTATCACCAATTTTTCTGCCATATTTTAACACTGGTTGACGCAGGTGGCACAATGTCTATGGCATTCAAATTCGAACTGATGTTTCTTCCCACTCTTTTCTCTTAATAAACTGCGATATACCCTTGTGGTAAATGGTCTTCGCCCAGAATTCGTCAAAATCTAACCCCCCCTTCACGAGTCGGCCACTACTTTTGACTCAACCTCTGTATCGTCGTCTTGAAAAATTATATTTTCTTCACCAAGCTGTAATTCTATGGTAGGAATTAAAAAATAGTCTAATAATTCTCAAATAGTCTAACATTTCTTCATCAATTTATCCATTAATTGATGTTATTTTCCTGGTCCTTTGGATAAGATATACCCGCAAATCATTACACAGGATGAAAATTTAATTGAGTCTCTTAAACACTCTTTTTAATCATGTCGCCTCCAAACAAATACAAGATGACCCAAACTTATCCAGCATAATTGTTTAGGAACGTCCTAAATGTAACAAAAATGTCCTATAAACATTACATCTAGTTTCGATCGTATGTGAGATATCGACGTTTGACTATTTTCTTTTATTTAAAGTCTTTTCCTAGAAAAAAACGTACGTTTACCTATTTGTTCTTAAATGTACTCTTCCCGTTTTACATATGCAAAGCCTGTAGTCGAGCAATTACACCCGACCAGATTGTGGCAGCTACCAGTTCAGTTGTCCGAAGATGTAACCAGTGCATTGGAGCTGGGGGCATCATTTTGACGGGCTTCCTCGAACATTGATTTGTTACTTTCTTCTTATTCTCATTCCTTGTTTCATTTTAGTTTTGTTTTGTAGTTCAATGTGATGTTCTGTCAGTATGCAGAATAAAAGATATCTGCACTCTCAAGTGTTTTATTTATTTGCTTTAACAACTCGACAAGAAAATAGACAAAGGTCGATATCTCACACACGATCGAAACTATACGTAATGTTTATAGGACATTGTTTGTTCTATTTGAACCATACAATGTTCCTAAACTCGTAACAACGTGTCATGAGTGAATTGAACGAGTAAATAATGATAGTGGGAATTGGACTAGTAACACTTGGTTTAGTAGCACTTGCCTTAACGATACCATATGGTACCATATGGCACTCTTGTAACTGTCAATGCTAACATATGGCATGTAATATATCAAACAACTCGTAACAATGTGTCATGAGTGAATACAACGAGTATGAAAACAGTGGCGGCCACACACAGAAACCTGGTATCATTATCAGAAGCTCTCAGTTTTTTAATGCTAAAATTGCCATGTTTCGGGATTTTACATAAATAAAATAAAAAATTCGAAGGAAAATAAAAATTACTAAAAAAATCTACAATTAATGATACTCAATATTTTTTTATTTGTATGTGTTGGAATGGTATCATTAATTGTTTCATTACAGTATCAGTGGGCTTTTTAATGCTAATGCTAAAGTGGTCTACTGGATGCTTTTGAAAGGCATGTAGTGAAATACCTAACGATGTTCTGCACCTTAAAATAAACAGAAGTTTCCTCTTTCGTTTTGTCGAATTGCATTCCTCATAGTAGTAAACAGCTCGTGAAATTTGGTTAAACTTTGCCTATAGCGTAAACAAAAGCAAATGAAAAAAACTAAACACCACCACGTGTTCCATTAATAGGTTTCTGTGTAACACCTGCCCACTAAACTCGGCCATTCTCACAGCCCACTGAAAGGTTCGTAATCACTAGACCTCAGAAATGAACTTGTCAACAAATGTGGAAAGATGTGCAAGTGGATAAAGGATCCAGAGTTACAGTATTAAAGTCTCCTTAAATCAGTTTACATTTCTTGCTGGCTGGATTGCTTTTTGCGGTACGACGCACATTCATACTAGTGAGTGTTCAACGAACTGTATGATTTACTAACGTCATTCATGCGCTTTTGCTTACGTTATGGGCGGAGTTTAACCAAACTTCATGAGCTGTTTACTCATTTAAGAAATGCAATTTCGACAAAACGTATGAGGAAACTTGTGTTTATTTTAAGAGCAGAAATCGCTAGGTATCTCAAGACATCCTTTTCAAAAGCACCTTGCATAAGTGAAGATCTAATGAGAAAACGAAGGAAAATAAATGGTTTTTTACTATATATTATCAATTTATGGCTTGTTCCTGATTCGTCCAAGTAATAACATCCATAATAATATTAATATCATTCACCTATACATTACTTAGAATCGATTACAGTCGCCATAAAAGTTTTCACTTCGGTCGTGTGGTGTTAAGCGCACTCATTTTTTTATTTCCTTATGCAATGTTATTAAATATTTTTGACAGTTTGGATATTATTGTAACAATATAATATTTGCCACATATGTACAGCAATGTTAATAAATATTTGTGTACTTTTTATTTTGATGTAATATTAATGATTTAAAAATTATCAAAGATTGTAAATTCAGTTTGCATGTTGTGTTTGAATTATTTTTACCAGGGGTTGTATCTAGTAATGCATGTTGTGTTCAAATGTTACCAGGGGTTTCTTCTAGTTATGCATGTTGTGTTCGAATAGGTTTTACCAGGGGTTGTATTTTTACCATTGTATTGTAAGAAGGGTGAACAAAAAGTAATGTCGCGTATTTTTTTTCCCTTTAATGATGGCAGATATGAGAAAACTACGATTATATAAAAGTTAGTTTCGTTCGCTGTTAAAGTTTCCTGTTAGTGTCGTGTGCATCCGCCAAGCACTAGCGACGTGACACTCCAAACAAGATGGCTGCTCTCATTTCATCGTCCAGTGTTTCTGAGCTGTGGAGTGTTATGCGTGTCTTTGCAAAAGGACTGAAACCAGTCGATATCCATAAGGAAATTGTATCGGTGTACGGAGGTGATATCATGCAGCTCCGAACAGTACAACGTTGGTGCAAGGCTTTTAAAGAAGGACGAGAGGACCTGCTGGACGAACATTGCTCTGGCCGGTCGCGAGAATCCATGACTGACAGCAGCAATGCCGCTGCGGAAGCGCAGGTGCGGGAGAACCGGCAGATTACCGTGAGAGAAATTGTTGCAACGTTGGACATTTCATTTGGGTCGGCGTACGACATTGTTCATCAGCAGCTCGGCTTTCGCAAAGTGCCATGCAGATGGGTGCCACAACAGTTGACGGCCGAACATCAAGGTGCTCGTTTCGATGCTTGTTTGCTGCATCTCACCCGATACCAGGAGGAAGGTCAGGATTTTTTGGATCGAATCATCACAGGCGATGAACCAAGGGTCCACAATTTCATGCCCTAAACCAAGATGCAATCGCCGGTTTGGAAACACACCTCAGCTCCCACAACGAAAAAGTTCAAAACTGTGACATCAGCCGGCAAGGGCATGTTGACATGTTTTTGGGATTGCCGTAGTCCGATACTGCTTGAGTGTCTTTCACCGCATACCACTGTCAATTCCGAACGGCCATACTCAAGAAACGACCTGATTTGGCAATGGAGGACATCGTGCTGCACCACAACAACGCACGTCCCCACTGGAACAATGGAACTGGGAAACACTGCTTCATCCTCCATTCAGTCCGGACCTTGCTCCCAGTGACTACCAAATCTTCGGACCGTTGAAGAAGTCACTGTCCGATCAACATTTCCGTGACGAAGACGAGGTGAAATCGGCAGTTCGCAACTGGTTCCACACTCAACCGGAAGACTTTTTTCGACAGTTGCGTGGAAAATCTTGTCCACCGCTGGGATCGTTGCCTCAATCGGTTTGGAGATTATTTGGAAAAATAAAAGTTGAATTGTTCTGTCGAATGTACAGTCGGGTGCAAAAAGGTTTTTACCTGCTCCGTATGATCGGTTGCAAAATCAAGTACTTTTACTGAGAGTCAAAACAGATTAGTCTGGATCTCTCCCTTCTGAATGAAAATAGGGTAGCATGTATACGCTAGGGATGTGCTATTCACATGCTCAACTATAACTTAAGTCTAAACTTTTATGCACCCGACTGTCCATGTGTTTATTTTTTCCCGGTCAAGATTTTAGATAAAAAAAAAAATACGCGACATTACTTTTTGATCACCCCTAGCACAATCCATCTGCGGAAGTTTGTAACCAACCAGATGGCGCTGTTTTGTCATTTGTGTATTTTAAATCGTTACAATAGCTTTGCTTGTTTTTAAACATTCCAAATATTTTAAATATTCTTTCCATTTTTTTCAATAAATACAGTAAGTTTTTCAATTGCGTTTCAATTAATACATTTCCCTGAAAATTCCGATAGACGAAATGCATTCGGAAAAAAAGAATAAATTTTTGTATTATAGTTTTAGTATTATAATTACAGTTTGACATTATATGGACTATGTTTCTTTTTGTGTGAGGAACTCGCCCTCAAAGCTTGAAAACGTATTTTTGATATTCCTTTTATATATGTATGAATATAATTCTTTTCGCAGCAAACGTTTCCAATGGTTATATTTAGAAGTTTTAATCTCAGAAAGTTAAACTACAAAATCCGCTGAAAATAATTGCCAATTTAATATGCATCCAAACTTCGTTATTTCTAAAAGCAATTTTTAATATTTATAATGCCTGTCTAATTCGTTTAATAGCCAGAATGCTAAAAATAGTTTTATCCGTGCGCCTGGTATGGATTAATGATGTCATTACGTTTATGTATGTTCAGTGTGGTTTAAATGCATTTATCTTAAGCGATCATTTATTTAGTTACGGAAGAGACGTGCAAATCATAGAACAAACTAGAAAATCCATTTGATAATTTTGAACAAATCCACGTTAATTCTGTTAATATCAATAGGATTGAAGATTCAATTATAAACGAGATAGTAAAGCATCACTGAGAATTTAATGCCTCTTTAATTCACGAAACGAGGAAAATAAACCGATGATGAACGTGCAGGAATGAAATGGTATTTTAGATATAAATCTATTCGATTTCAACATATGGTTCGAAATTAGATGTTTCTCAGTTATATGGTTATAACTATATCGTGAAAAGCATATACTGTATTTGATTCGCTCTGTTTATGTATCTGTCGGACCGTCTGTAAGTCTTAAAATTTCTCGAGAATGGCTTAACTTTTTCAAATTGTTTTTTCACTGTTAGAGTCCTTTCGAAACTTAATAACGGTCACGTGATCGCTAGAAATTGACATCACTCTCTCTGGCATGGAAACATATGGCATGCAATATATTATTAAGTTCGAAAAGACAAAAAATAGAAAAATATAGCATTCTTATCAATGTTCTAAATGTCACGTATGAAAAATTCGACGTTTTAGACCCTTTTTAGGGTTCCGTACGTCCGAATGAAAAACGGAACCCTTATAGGATCACTCCGGTGTCTGTCTGTCCCGAAGTCACAGCCAATTTACTCCGAAACTACTAGATCGAATAAGTTGAAATTTGATACACATATGTATTTCTGTGACCCAAAAACGGACGTGTAACGTAAATAAATGAATTTTGAATATGGGGGTCACTTTTGGGGGGCAAATTAGAAAATTAAAAAAATATATTTGCAAACTGTATCGTGTGATATATCAAACGAAAGGGCTTATTGTGAGGGTCTCAAATATATTTTTTTATAATTTTAAAATAAATAGTTTTAATGTTATTTAAGAAAAAAAATGAAAATTAACCATTCCCCCTATTTCCGAATCTACTAGACCGATTAAGTTGAAATTTAGTACACATATGTATTTCTGTGACCCAAACACGGATTAAATTTCGAAAAAAATAAAGAAAATAGTTCTTTGCTTATAGATTACAGGAAAACCTATAAGAAGTCTATGGTCTTAAAATAACATGGTAAATCTCTCAATATTGTGCTATCGATCAGTATCTTCAGCTATTCCTGAAACTGAAACTGTTTTGTTCAAAATAATAGTAATTAAAAAATATAAACGTAAATACATTAGAAATAAAAGACAAATTTAAAATAAATGAGTTGTTTTTCAATAATCATCTTATATATAAAATGCTAACTTCTCCTGCTCCATGCCCGTGTCCATAGTGCCGAGCAATCCAACCTTTATTGTTTCCAACAAACGAAAAAACATTGATTGTTGAATTCCGAGAAAACACTGATGTTATAGTTTTTTTTATCGCAGCCAACGTTAGCTAGCTTTTTTTAATAAAGAATAAATCATTAGTTGTTCTGTGAGGGTTTTATTGGTACGCCTACCTCAGCTGTACGAATTAATCATGAAAAATAGGAAAGAAAATTCCGCAGCCCGGAATCGAACCAGGAACCTTTGGCTCGGACCGCCAACGCGCTAACCAATAATATATCTACTAGACGAGGTACCCGGCGTTGCCCGGGATAATTACACGTGAAGGTAAACAGAACAATCTCAAAAAATTAAATTATAACTCCCAATTGGTTAAATAATAACTCAATCAATACAACACAGAGCAAAGGGACTATGCATTCTACGAAAAATACAAAAAACAGGAATTCTAGTTAATATAGCGGGACCAGATAATTTAGACTCAAATTTTTTTGCTCTTGACGTAGAAGCTCTTGCTCTATTCGAAACTCCCTTTGCTCAGATGTTTCAAATGCCCGTATAGCTTTTTCTGTTTTAGTTGTTTCTCTGAACAATACTCGTTCTTTCTCTTTCCTTTCAAGGCACATAAATTTTTGCCAGTCGTCTGGACGTTTGATAGTGATCTCAAGGGAGACACGCGTGACTCCTTTGCCTCATCAATAGATGCTGCCTTATTGATGTTCTGTCACTGCATCATCATTTTATGCTCATTATTAATGATTCTTGGAAACGAATGTTCAATCATCGCATTATCAACATCTTAGTTTCCAAAATATATACATTCCCACAGAATATGTCAAAATGTATTTTTATGAAATGTTTGGATCTCGATGTACTACAAAATAAGCTAGGTGATAACCCCGGGCGTGGCTCGGATTGTTTTTATGATTAAATTTTGCAATATCTTACATGAAAACGCTTAGAATTAAGACAGTAAAAATTCATAATGAAAACTCGGAAAAAAATTTTAAATGCTCACAATGGATGGACCTCTCCATGTATGCCGCTGCTAGCCTAAATAATTTCTTAGTCACGTAATCTTACTTTAGATGTTCCCCTTGATGTTTTTGCAATTCCCACTCTCGATGTCAAGTATGCAAAATTTCATCAAGATCGGAATAAAACTGTAGATTTGCATAAGAAACAAACAAACAAACCCACAAACACACATCCTTCTTTATATATATAGACTAGCAGAGGACCCGGCGTTGCCCGGGATAATTACGCTTGTAGGTAAACAGAACAACCTCAAAAAGCTAAATTAAACGTCCAAATTCGTTAAATAATAACTCAATCACTACAATATAGAGCGAAGGGACTATCCATTCTAAGAAAAATCCGAAAAACAGGAATTTACCTCTTCACTGAAAAAATCCATTCTACGTGATATACCGGGACTTGATTTACCGAAAAAAATTTTTTTAAAGGCTCACAATGGATGGACCTCTCCAAGGATGCCTTCTTGTCTAAATAATTTTTTACTCACGTAATCTTACTTTAGATGTACACTTGATGTTGTTGCAATTTCCTTTCTTCTTTCGATGTCTTGAAGCAAAAATTGGCCATTCATCGCTTTGTGTTGTCTAGCGGTCGCCGATTCTTCTATTTACTTGCTTACCATTTGCTCAATACAGCACGGAGCTAAAGGAGTGCTTCCTCTATCGTCTTTCACTCTTTCTCAATAGTCTGCTAACTCATCATCTCCAGTTATTGATCATTTTTAAAGATTTTCAAGAAATTGTTAAGTACTAAGAATTCTCTTTTCTAAGAAAAGCCTTAATAACAGGAATTCTATGCATTGAATTCTATATTGCACATACTTTGCCTTTCATTGTTGGTGATGAAACATATATTGTTGATCCTTGCATAGTGTTGGTGCATTGCGTGTTGACACCATTGTTGATACTTATTGTTGCAAAAACTTTGTCTTGCACTGTTGGTCATGAGATATTTCTCATTAATATGCCCTGCCATAACCATGAATATCGATTTTTTATCGATAATTATTATTTTTCCGAAATCTGTGTTAGACAGTGACCTTCCTCATGGTTTGAAGGTCAAATATGCAAAATTTCATCAAGATCGGAATAAAACTGTAGATTTGCATAAGAAACAAACAAACAAACAAACAAACCCACAAACAAACAAACATCCTTCCTTCTATACATGAATTCACACTACGCTCGGACCAGCAACAGATATCTCATGACCAACAAGGCAAGGCAAAGTTTGTGCAACAATAGGCCCGTCGTGTTCGCATCAACAATGGTCTCAATGCGCAATTCACCAATAACAATGAGCACAAAATTATTCAAAGAACATAAAATGATGATGCAATGACAGAAGATTCGTTTCCAAGAATTATTAACAATGAACAGGAAATGGATATAATATACGATATAGATAGGGCAGTCTCTGTCGATGAGGCAAAGGAGGTAATTATCCTTCCTTCAGCTCCCTAACAAGCGTAATTATCCCGGGCAACGCCGGGTCCTCTGCTGGTTATATATATAGAAAGAAAATTATCATTAAAAAGAATTCGCGCTAGACTAAATACGGTAGGAAAATCAAATTAAAATCCTAAATAAGTAATTTTAGCTATTTTAAATTTTTAAATTAAATTTAATTTTTATTTAAATTTTAATAAAAACAGTTGCGAATGTGTGGTACTGCATTGCCAGAACGATGTTAATTAATTAAAAATTCGTTACTCTATTCGCAAAGTCGGTCGGTCGGTCAATTCTTCAGGTTTTATTTGTAGATAGTCCAGGGGGTGGGCATTGTGAATGCCTCCAATTCAAAGCATTTTGTGTTCAATTCTTAACCGTATATAAATCACCAAAATGCCTTCCGAAAATTGCTGTCGAATGCATTAAGAATGTTATCGGTGTACACGAAAAGATTATTATAGTAGGAGGAATCAATATTAATTTTAAGGACAAATCAAAAAATGAAATATCAGAATACCTTCTGTCACTTGGTCTTACTCCACATATTCAAGAATATACGACAAGACAGAATTCAGCAATAGGCAATATATTCAGAAATTTCCCTCTAAAATCCGGTGCCATACATAATTTTTTTACAAATTTGGGTCAGATTTTTAAAAAAAAACAACATGGTAGATAACATATTCACCGTACGGAACCCTCTCCACGTGAGTTCGACTCGCACTTGTCCATTTTTTTTCAAGAAACTTCAATGCCTCATCATTAACATAACATAACCTAGCCAAATAACAAAATAGTTTATCGATAAACTACTAAATGACGACGTGAAATAGTAGTCTAAGTAGGAAACATCACGGAGTGATAATAAAATTCCGAATCGAAACTAATACAGTTGAGATCAATAAATTGCGAGTACTTAGTATTGTTTCTATCAATGAAATTGGTAGAGACACTTTACAATACAATAAGTCTCTTGTCCCTTTGCTATATAGTAAAGTCTCTACCAATTTCATTAATACAGTTACTACTTATATCCAATAACACATCGATTATAAAAACATTATGTGCCAAGATTCATATTCAAAGATTTTATAGGCACATTAAAAACCCATATATAAGGTGTAGAGGAAATTCCTGAAACAAAAGTACTGGAATCATAAAAGTCAGGTCTATCTTTAGGGAAATGCCATGCCCGATCGAAGAATATTACACAGTCCAGTCACATTAATGTGACCACCCCCTAATTTCAACATCAGCGAAAAGTGGTTACATCCAGAATGTAGGTACCAGTATCAGAGGTGGAGGGAATAGGAAGGGTGTCAGAGGGAAGCAGAAAACATTGCAATTGTTGGAGTCACGGCGAAACGCAGCGATTTATCCGACCTACAAAAGGGCATGATCATCGGCTTCCGAGTCAAGGGCGGCAGTATTTCCGAAACGGCTAATTTTGTGAACTGTTCGCGTGCCGCCGTGGTGAAAGTGTACCGTGCATGGCAGAATCGCAATACCCAAAATCAGCGACGTGCCAAGTGCGAGGCACCAAGGGCCGTAGATGACAGAGGCGAACGACGGCGATGAGTGCAAGCGAACACACGTGTAAGCGTTAACCAACTGACCTCCCAGATGAACCAGGGGCTACCAAACGTGTATCTTCAACGATAGTATTACTTCCGCAGCAGACGGCTAGTTCGTACACCGATGCTGACGGCAGTTCACGGCGACAAAGACTAATGTTTGCACGCCAGTACCACAACTGGACAGTAACAAAGTGGAGAAAGGTGGCTTTTTCCGATGAATCACGGTTTACGCTCCATCGGACAGATGGCGTGTACGGCGCTCAGCGTCAGAAAACAAACACCCAGCAACACGTGCCGCCAGGATCCAGGCCGGAGGAGGCAGCGTTATGATCTGGGGAATGTTTTCATGGCATTCCCGGGTGCACTCATCATTGAGGACGGCACCATGGATCAATGGAAGTATGCATCTGTCCTTTCGAACCATGTCCACCTCTACATGCAGATTGAGTTTCCTAAGCACGATGGCATCTACCAGCAGGACAATGCGACGTGCCATATAGCGCGCAGTGTCCATGCGTAATTCGAAGAGGACGACGATGCGTTTACGGTACTCCCCTGGCCCCCAAACTCCCCGGATTTAAACCTCATAGAGCATATGTAGGACAATCTCGATCAGATGGTTCGCGCCATGGATCCTCCCCAGCGCAACCTACGGCAGCTCGCCACAGAAATGGAGTCGGCATGGCTTCACATTCCTGTCAATACCATCCAGAACCTTATTGACTCTCTTCCTGCCTGTCTCGCAGCTGTCCGCGCCGCGAAAGGTGGTTATTGTGGCTACTGATAGGTGATCACAGTAATGTGACTGGACTGTGTGTCGGCCTCGGTGGTTCAGTGGTTGCGTGATCGCCTCTGATGCCCGAGGGCGCGGGTTCGAACTCGGCCGAGGACGACGAAGATTTCTTCAGGGGGAAAAGTCCTGAGATCACGAACTTTCTTCGGAAGGGAAGTAAAGCCGTTGGTCCCGTTTAGTCGTTTGCCGGCTGCACGTTTTAAGAACCCTTGCGAGGCAAAATTTGCGGCCCCTATAAGGCCGTCCTGAAATGACCATAGCAGTTGAAAAGGACGTTAATACCAAACAAACCAACCAAACCATTTGGACTGTGTATTTACAGCGCCTCTAGTGTAAGCGCTAAGAAGTTACGAAAACTATCTTTTGAACAATGATAGATAGAGAAAAGGTTGTAGAACGTCATCGATTTAGTAGATAGCCACTCATTGCATAAAGAAAATAAAAGTATAAAACTCGTAAAAAGGGGGAGAAAAGTCCGTGTATGAAACACTTTCTGGACACCATATGTTGGAATATTCACGTGTAGAACAACAAACGTACGAAGTTGCTCCTATTTAATATTTGCCACAATAGAAGATGAATAAAATTAAACAAAACACTCATTAGATTTCAACATTTCAAAACGCTCGAAACAAAGGGATAAAAGGATATCGAGTTAATTATTCAATCAGCACTCGCGATGACGTATAGCCAAACAATTCAACAAGGAATAGATGAGAATTGCTCATTTATTCCTGATTCAATTCTGCTTAATTGCAAATGAAAATTCGCTTTCGCATATGATGCTCGTCCTGCAAAATAAAGAATATTTCGAAAGTTTTTAGAACATTAGGTCCACGGATCCAAGAGAATAATTTTTGTGGCTATAAATATTCAAAATTAAAACTCTGGTTCAGGAAACTGAAAGAGAAAATTATCAAAAATTGGTTTCACAGGTGCATATTTTCTGCAAGTGGGAAAAGAAACAGCACTTCTTCTTGATTCTTATTCAAGCCAAAATGACGAAAAACTCATCGCGTCTGTTACGCTAGATGGAAGATCTGTCGAATTCACATTTCTCCCTGGAACAATCTCAGTAGCTCAATTCCCGTTTATGTGACTTATGTTTTGACCATTTCTACTAGCTTTACCTTTATTTAAAGACTTTAACGAATACATTTTATATCAGAAATTACCAGGAAAATTGATATATAGGGTAGAGGGAATGAACAAATAATTTTTAGCTATAAGATAAAGACTTAACTGATTAAAAAAATCATTCAAATCGGTCTAACTGTTACATGACTATAAAATCCATCCCATTTAAAATTTTTCAATGGTAACGTATGGCGTATAATATGCCATTCCATTGGGAATCACAAGAAACGAAAGAATATAAAATTATTTTCACTCTTTTTAACGTTACGTCG
This sequence comes from Rhysida immarginata, assembly GCA_023313115.1. NCBI lineage: Eukaryota > Metazoa > Arthropoda > Chilopoda > Scolopendromorpha > Scolopendridae > Rhysida > Rhysida immarginata. The sequence goes on from JAHWFO010026271.1 coordinate 48,067, forward strand.
AGAAAATCGAATTTTTCGAGCTTTTTCTCAAAGAAAAAAAATAGTCGAACTATTTACCCACAATCTTTGCAGCACAATCTCCTATACTTTATTATAACTTCGATTAAGAAGGGGCAAATGTTTCTAGCAGAGTAAGAAAATAGACGGACGGGTATTTTATTTTCCATTTAGTGCGAGTTTGTGAAATTTCGCACATGATATGCGATTGTTGAAAGAATGCAAACGAATGAATAAAATCGATTTAACTCGTAAGCGAATACGGTTTTCGTCATTCGACATATATATTGTAAAATTTAAATAAAAATTTTATTTGCTTTTTTTCAGCATACAGTATTTGGAAATCGTTTTATGAGTTGAGAAAACGTATAACAAGCAGTTAATGTTTTAAAAGGTTTTTTAAAAACCATAACTCTTTTAATCAATTTGAGAACTTCTGATGGCGATGATACAAACCCGATACTTCTTTTCGGGTCTTTCATCTCAATGGCACTGACAGGTAACATACCTTGCTGTGGTGTCATTGGAGAAACCTTTGAAAAATCTCTCAGTGATGAGAAAAATAGATGGAAATCACTTCTATCGCAGAAAATCATAGATTGAAAAGAAACGGATGGAGAAAAGGAAAAAATCCAAATTGACAGACCGGAATGAACTGTCACCAAAAAAAAAAAATATCATTCGATGTCTTTGAAACCCGGAAACCCTTGATCGAGCGACGGGTATGGTTGCAGTACCAAACAAACCTTTCAAAAGCAAACAACAACAGCTGCGTTTGGTTCATATTTACAATGTATTTATACATTAGAAGACATATTTTTTTTCAAATCTATTAGAAGGTTTCACGGTTACGTTCACAAATTAGAAAAGATAAAGTAGATAAAGATCATATTTTGCTTATTTGAAGATGTGAACTTCTTGTGTATAATTAGATAATATAATAACTAAAATGAATGAAATGAAGTTACCTGATGCAAACTTAGAGATGAAATCTTATGCAGAAGAATAGCTTAAAAAACATTTTCAAGAGTTATCTTTCTCATGAACAGTTTGATATTTTTTGAAATAATAACATGGCCTTTTTATCAACTGATTTGAGATCTCCATTGTTCAGTCGGCCAAAATTTGCTTCATTACGTTGCAACTTCTGACCATTATTTTTAGTTTCTAGAAACTAGCCTACTTGTCTGGAAACGAACGTAAGATACAGATCCACCAATAATGAAAATATCACTCCACCAATTGTAGTGAAACTATTGGCGGATTTCTTCGGCCTATCAGAGAAAACATCACGTCAAATTGATCTGATAAAATTTGGCCAACTCAAGAAAGACTTGTTGGAGAGGAGTTAATTGTAGAGGAGGCCCATACACTCGTCCATGATGATGCATTGTCGTCCGATGAGGGCATAGACAGCGACTTTGGACATGACATTCAACATATGACGAGCAATCGAGTCCCCTTGAGAAATGTTGTAGAGACGATTGTGGGCAACCTCCATTCATGAAATGTGCTTACTGTGAGAGCTGCTTTTATCTGGATCATTGTTTACTTGGAGACCTATAAATTTCTTTCTATGCAATATGCCTATTCTACGTGTCGATTTGGATTTGTAGAGGGTGATGTGTTCTTAGTTCGGATTGAACCTACACAAAGCCTTTTGCCAGCTTTATGGGTGTGAATCTAATATGAGATTTGCTGCAATTATAATAATATTCAATTTTCTCAGGGATTTGCGTAGTAAAGTTTGAAATAATCCCGGTGGCAGAAAAGACGATAGAAACAAGGTCAGCAGATGTTTACATTTCAATATAATACTCACACGGATAAAATCAAAAACGAATATCTCCAAAATGAGAACCTAACTATTTATGATGATTTTTAATATTCCTGAGGGTATTTTTGTTTCAAAATTTTTAAAACTTCCCAAGGAAACAGTTTTTTATTAATCAGCATTTGGATCTATCTTCCGTTGAACTAAAGGACGTTTTGTAAACAAAACTGGCAATTTTAAATAAATTTAAACGATTTAAGCCGTGTTGAATTTATTTTTAAAAAATATTTAGAAATAAATTTGTTTGCCAGAGCATTCAACCTTTCTAAAGATTAAATAAAGCCTTTTCAAATTTTATTTTAAAAATTAATTTTTAAGACTTTAAAAATACTCTCCATAATACTCGTATTATTTGGGGGTAGGATTCGAAGATGACCATCATTTAAAAAAAAATCATTCTTCGACTTCCAGCATCCGCTCGATGACCATCATTTAAACAGTTCTTTTTAAAAAGCACGAAAGGAAGTTTCAGCTGCTCTTTTTTTCTCAGCACGTGTTTATTCTTTTATAACAAATAAATACATAAATAAATAAATGGGTGTTTATACAGGGTATTTCAAAAGGTATACAGATTCTGTTAATACATGAGGGGTCGGAACTCAACCATTGCCAAGGTAACGTTAGAGGGGGGAGCAGTAATCAGAGTGCACATGAAAACACATGAGTAAGTATGCACTCTGCACACGTTTATTATAGAACTGCGAATCCACTAAAGCTTTCTAAAAGATATTCAAAACGCGAGTCAGCCATGGCCTAACATGCATGGTATCGGCGCAATATGGAGTCCCCGTCTGCGGCCAAAGATTCCGGGCATTTCTCTGATGTCGTCTGAAACAACTGCGATGCGAGTTGCCAGTTCTTCTATGCTTGTCGCAGGTGTTCACAACTGATTTTATGTGCCCCTCCCCCCCAAAAAAAGAAATCCTTGCCAAAGAATTGCAACCCGTTTGTGTTGTGCCATCATTTGCATGCTTTATCGTTTGTCATTTGCTCCTCCATTAACTTGACAAAGGTTGAGTCCCGACCCCTCAGGTATTAATAGAATCTGTTCACCTTCATGCCTCCTACCTAGGCCTATGTGTAAAGTTTGGATTATATCTTTTGAAACACGCTGTATTAGGACTATACATTAATCATTAAAGATTCAAAATTTTTTTTCCCAAATTCGGCGTGTTTATATTTCTTTAGGAAACAAATTATGCTTACTATTCTGAATGAAATATAATGAGATCAAAGCGAAATCAAAGTGTTTTCAATTAAAACTGATATTTCTTTTATCAATAATGCCACTATTGACACAGTTGACTATGCGTATAACTTTCAAAAGATTAAACAAATCTTCAACAAGTAAATATAAATCAAAAGAATTATATTGATTATCAGAAACATATGCGCTTTACACTTTAAAAGAATGTTACATTTCCAACGAAGTTAGGCCTACCAAATTTACGAGTCGGTCGTTCTATTGTCAATCTTTTTCGAAGTTTTTGACTTCAGATTTGAATAAAGCACCTAAAAGTAAGTTATAATAGATATACATGTTCTGTCTCTTCGGGTACATGGCCAAAATGGCGGTTAAAAGTAATCAGTTTGGTCCGGCTTGAAGGACCATTTTGGGTTAGAATTAACTACCTTTTAATTTTTTAAGTGTAAAATTAAGTGCTAGAATTAAGATACAGAAAGATGATTACGATCTTTGGCACCGATTTATTGCGTAAATGCTGCGGGTCACATCCACGTGCGCGTGACAGAAAGCACGTGAAATGATGGTATTACATCCGCATTGTTGTGTTTCGTTCGAAAGCAGTAAGTGTCATGAAAAAATAGCTCCGAAGATCGGCCCCTACTTCCGACGCTAATTACACGCACGTAAAACACGCCTATTCTGCTATAATTAGCGCATGTAAAACACTAAATTTCTATTTCGAAGAAAAGACATACCGGCAGTTCTGAATGGAAAAAAAATCCCGGGAAAAGTTACTTCCAACTGGCCAGAAACAGCAAAATCTTCGAGTTCCCACAAGCCGATTAACAGCTCCTTCTGGAGCAGCTTGTCCAGTATGAAAATACAACAACTCAACAACTCAAAAAGGGATAGCAAACCTTGTAGGAACTTCAAAGGCTACCGTAAATAAAATAATAAACAAAGTTATGCAATTGGAAGAGCGTCAGAAGAGTCGTTTTCATAAGTTGTTTATGTCACAAAAAGGGAAGAACTGTCGGAGGTTCTATAAGGGTTATCTCGCAGCAGAAACATGCAAATACGTTGTCACTTTGGATGAAGCCTACATCTATCTCAATCATTTCAACAAACCCCGCGCGATTTTCTACCGTTCACGTGGAGAGAAGTCATATTAAAAGCGGTCCAAAGAGTGTCAGGAAATTTTTTTTAAAAGGATTTATGGTGATTGCGGGATACTCGTACAACCGCAAGCTCACAAACAGAAGAGTGGACGGGAATGCTAAGATTAACTCTCTTTACCAACAATAGTATGTTCTCAGTCCAATTTACCACGAGAAAATCACCGCATTGTATGGAGAAAACAAGAGCAAAGTTTGGCTGCATCAAGACAAAGCCTCCAGCTATATGGGTTGTCCCACTAAAAATAAATATAGGTCATGCGCTTCAGAAAGCCTTTCAAAAAATTTTCACTGATAGTCAGGTACCACTAAAAGTGAACAGCGATAAAGGGAAGGAGTTTTTAAATAAACAAGTTCAAGACTATTTTAAAGAACTCAACATTAATTTTTCTATGGATTTGAAATATTGAAACGAGCCATGATCGACGCGTCCAACAACCATTGAGAGTCTCTGGAAAGCCTGCAAATAGGAATGGAATAACATCAGCCTCGCCGTTCTACAGACATCTTTTCTACAGTGAAAGATACGGTGTAGGGCAATAGTCCAAATAGAATACAATCTTTGGTAGAGAAACGGGTTTTCTTGGGAAACTTTCTCTTCCAAATTGTTATCAACCATCTGTATTTATTTTCCAAATCATTAACCTTAACGTCCAAATTCTATAGCTGGTAGAGGACTCTAAACTGAGTATTTTGAGATGGAAAACCAAAGGTGGAAATGCATATTTCAAGCGATATGAAGGTGCGCTTGGTTACGTCGATATTGATGTCCGCAAACAACAGATTCACTAATCATTGGATTGGAAGGGGCAGTCATATCTTATGGCCAGCAAGATAGCGGGATCTCATTCCTCTGGAGTTTTTCTTATGAACACACATCAAGTCGTATGAAACTTCGATATAGTATGATACGATGCCAATTGCCGGGTCGAAACTGCCTCTCACCTTTACCACAGACACAAGAAATGTTTGAAAGAGCGTGGCCTAAAATTGATGCACCGTTGTAAAGCATGCATTGCGACTGGTAGTCGCCATCATGATATAAGAATAAAACGTGATAAAACTCCAAGAAATTTTTGTGTAAAAGTTTGTTCTATTTCAATCTTTGGCCACCTCGGTGGCGCTGCGACTTGTTAAACATGCAATTACATTCAACCAAGGCAAATGAATGGTCATAATGACAGATTTGGTGCAAGGTTTATTTAAAAACGGATTTTCCAAAATAAAAATTGCAGTTTGCAGAATAAAAGAAACGGTTTGCAGAATAAAATATGTATTTTGCGAAATAAAAAGTTATTTTGCGGAATTAAAAATAAAGCTTGCAAAACCAAAGAAAAGGCTTGTGAAATTTTCAAATCACTTGGGCAAGCTAAAGTTGTGTTAAAATATTGCCAGATAAATATTAACGTTGGGAAAACTTGTATGTACTTGAGAAACTAATCTCCTATATTTATTTGATTTAAAACACAACAAATAAATTTTTAAAATAAAAAGGAAAAGCTTTTAATCAACTCGGATCACAAAGACATATATTAAGATTATTAAAATATTATTAGGAAACTATCGATGTCAAAGTAGGCTTGATCTATTCCGTTTAATTCCGTTCAATCTTCTCGTCAACTCCATTGTGAATTGAACGGAATGGACCAAGCCAACTTTGAAATCGATACTTTCTTTGTTATGTAAACTTGGTTAAGTTTTGAACTCTTGGGATGGGTTATTTTTATAATTTTTAATAATTTTAATGGATATTTTGTGATCCGAGTTAATTAAAAGCTTTTCTTTTTTATTTTAACAATTTATGTGTTGGGTTTAAAATCAAATATATATAAGAGATTAGTTTCTCATGTGTTATTTTATGGGAGAGTAATAAAGTGGATAAAAAGAATAAATACTTGGGGCAGGAGGGGATGCTGCTTACCCCATTAATTTTTTATTCCCACGTACTTATCTTCAATGATACCGGGTGGTTATAATTAAAGATCCCCACTTTTGCACGAGCTACAGACCGCGTTATTGCACAGATAGTGATGAAACTTTGTGTAGAGGCTATGCAGAGCATGGGGAAGAGAATTCTAACGGAAAATTTATTAATGCATACGGTTGCCACCGTCTGTGTATTAGAGTGCATATAATGAGTGGCCATGGGTGGTGTTTTTTTCTATTGGCTAAATGCTTCACGTGATTAAAAAACACCATTACTTATAGCCAGGAAGCGCAAATGAATACATTTTTTCTAATAAAATTTATTTATCTTTCCAGAACGTTATAATTAGATATATATAAATCAGATAATATCAATACAACTAACCTCAAACTGATTACATTTCCATAATTTAATGTTAATTTTAGGAGAATTAAACTAAATAAAATTATCAATGATAGCTAAATCAAGACAATAAAACTAACACTCGAGAAAAGTAGATAAAAAATAAATATCTACATATAGGTTTAATAAGAAAACTCTCAAAGAAATTTATTTATAATTTTTTAAAATAAAATTCTACTATCAAAACTATGATAAATTTACAAAATATAGCTTTAGATCTTTAAGATAATAAATCTAAAGAAATCTCAAAAAAGTCAGAAGTGAATTTCATAGCTGATCCCTTATTAAAATTGACCAAAACACATTAATCTACTTTTAAGGAAAATAATACCACAACTGTTGAGGTAAACATCAGTATATTTTGAATTGGTTTTAATTTTGCATTTTTCTTTATCTTCCTTTGAGTAGTAGAGAAGAGATTCTCCGCGTTTTTGATGATAGTGTCGGGAGAATGGTTGTGAGAGGAGAGCGCTCCGCCCCAAGATGATATGTAACAATTCCACTAAGCATTTACTTAAAATAAAATCTTGTAAACATTCCAAGGAGGAGTTTTAGCAGTGAAGCAGAAATACATTTATACGAGGGGCGATTGATAAATAAGGTCGCCATGGCTGTAACTTTTTTATTTGTTAACCGATTTTAAAAATTCTTTTTGTATCTTATACTCACATTTGTCCTCTATGTAATGCACTATTCACTTTTCGACATAGTCCCCATCCCTTTCCACGCATTACGCCAACGCGTGATTAGTTGGATGAACCCGTCGGAGAGGAATTCCGGAGTTGCTGTCGACACCAGGATTGAATGGCAGCTTTGGACCCTCTTCTGGAGTACGATAACGTCCGCCCGCACACGAGTCACCACACACCAGAGCGTTGCAGCGCCTACAGTTCAAAGATGAAAAATTGCAATTCAAAAATGAAAGACTTTGCACATTGCGACTTTCACCACTTCCCAAAGAACAAAGAGCCCCTTAAGGGACATGAGTTGGTTCTGACGGCAAGCTATACGCTGCCATTCAATCCTGGTGTCGATAAACAACTCCGGAATTCCTCTCCGACGGGTTCACCCAACTAGTCACGCGTTGGCGCAATGCTTGGAAAGGAATGGGGACTATGTCGAAAAGTGAATAGTGCTTTACATAGAGGACAAATGTGAGTATAAGATACAAAAAAGAATTTTGAAAATCGGTTAACAAATGAAAAAGTTACAGCCATGGAGACCTTATTTATCAATCGCCTCTCGTACATTTATTATAAAAATTAATCTCTCCTCCCCCTCCCCCCGAGTACGATAAGGCAAGTAGCAGATCCTAATGTCACCTATTTTTACCCCTTTATCTACACTTTTACCTCTCCCCTAGTTTTTTAATCAAAAATTAATTTTCTCGAACATTATATGTAGAAAATGTAAAAAAGCTCGTATTTTCTCTCCTTTCTCATCATTTCCGAACGTATGATATATCACAAGCCATATGTTGGCAGAGTTCTAAAGACCACGTGACTACCACCGCCGCAAATCCGACCCAAATGGAACATCTGCGCCTAAACTTTATAGTAATGTAGATCTTGCCTAGAGGAATCTGGATACTGAATTTCACGCCTTTACGTACTTAAATAGCACATAGATATGTTGTCCTTTCCGAATCCCACCCCCGTAATTCCGACCCCAGTGTACCAATCAAAACCAAGCTAAATAGTATATATGGACATGCCCATAGGAAGCTACATTCCGAATTTCAACCTTCTACCTCAAAAAACGTAGAAATTATGAAGTGGTACACAGTTACGACATTATAAAACCAATAAGTAGCTCCATTCTTTCGCTACTGAATAATATTGATTTTGAGCACTTAAGCAATCGTGCGTCGACAAAGCGATTTCACATGCGCGCGCCGATGTCAGTAATGCTTCAAAGATGAACAGAAAGTAACAATGTATTCCTTCTTGATAAATCGATTGTTATCAATGACCTAGAAAAAACAACTGGACTGCGCTTGGCGCTGTTGGCTCCTTACTAGAGGTGAGGCCACCGGAAGTCGCAGCGCCACCATGTTGGGAGGACAGAAGTAGAATATAAGCAATGTGGAGTAAGTTTTTGGCTTCTTCTCCTTATAAAATCGGGGAGTTTTAACATTTTAATTACTGATATGGTTATTAGGTTTATTTTCTTTTTTTATGTATTTAAATAGAAGAATACTCCAGGTATTTAAAAGCTTTGAAAATTGTGAAAAAATTACTACGGTGACAGTAAGTGACTGCATTGTTGGAATGTTAATATTCACAAATTTATTGATGACATAAATTAGAAATGAATTTTTAGTTTATTTTTTTGTGAAATAATTAAAAATTGTACAGGGTGATTACAAAAGAACTTCACACTTTTAAAAGTTTATTACATCAAAGCAATTCAGAATATAGACACACCACATACGGATTCTTAAAGAAAAACTCTTTAAGTTTATTGTGACACAGTTAAAGATGTTCAATATGCTCCCCTGTAGTCGAATTCGTCCCAAACCCGCATTAACATGTCTCCATCAATCCCACGTATCGCTACCGTAATGCGTTCTTTCAGCTCGTCTAGGTCACGGGGAAGGGGTAGGGTGGATTGTCTTTTACACATCCCCATAAAAAGAAATCACAGCGTTGGATTGGTCGAGCAAACAATAACCTGGAACTTGCAAAGTGGCCACCGCGGAGCCCCGACCTCACACCTTGTAGTGATATTATCCATTATAAGTACGGGTTTAATATTTGATAATCCACTTGACCACATATGGTATAAATCTCCAGGTTGAGAATTGAGATACAACGGTTTGCATTATTTCAAATGAAACATTACTTTCTTATTAAGAGCTTTAGGTAAAAGCTACTATAAAAATGCACGCTTGGCCTGTATATTTATCCGAATTGACTTTTATTGGCACAGATGTACATTTCGGAGAAAAATGGAAACTAGGATTCTAGAACATTTTGTCAAAGACAAATCTTGACAAGTGAGCACTTAGCGAATAAAGGTAACTTCAAGTTTCTCCACACAAAGGAGGATTACAGAAGCAGGCTATATTCAAGAGTGCATTTAAATGCAGGCTATGTCCTCGAAAGCTCTGCCTGTAGACACTTTAATTAATTTTTTAACTTTAATTTTACGTCCATGACGAAGAGAATATCGTAGCAATATTTCGTGATATGATCCTTCATATAATTTAACAAAAAAATAAAACAATTTAACGTAGTAGCTAATTTTGAATTTTACAGTCTATAGGGGTTTTTTAATTTCATGCTATATGTCAGATGGGAATATTTTGGTATTTTTTTATTTTTCCTTTTTTATTATTTGTTTGTTTGATTAATGTGTAAAGAATTAGCAAAATGTTATTTAACTATTATACTTCTTTGTCATTAACTAGTTTCAACGAAATTAGATCTCTATATTATTATTTATTCTTATAAAATCTTCGTTTTGCCATACAAGCTTATTCCAAGTTGGCCACACTCTCATTATAGGCACTCTACTGTGTGGATAGATAGAACTTCACTTTTTCCACTGGTGACAGCTGTATGGACTAATAAATTTTCCGTTGGAATTCTCTTCCTCATGCACTGCATAGCCTATACACAACGTTTTAATAACGCGGCCTACAGCCCGCGTAGAAATGCGGAACTTTAATTATAACCATCCTATATATTCCAAGGGAGCCAAGAAACTGGAAATCAATTACCATCTATTTATCCTTCACTGTTTAAGCCCCATCTTTTTCCCATTTTTTACCCACACATTTATCCCCACTTGTAACTCTCATTTTAACCCCAACGCGTATCTCTATTTTGTATCTTCTATTTTCACCCTACTTTTTAACCACTTATCTCCAATTATTATTCCCATTTTTAACTCCCAATTTTTGGGGGTGGAAATTGACCTCTTAAAGTGGAATAAAAGAGTGGATAAAAATAGGGATAAAGTGATGAAAGGTGGGAAATAAAAAGAAGTTAAAAAGGGGTTTAAAACTTGCTCTAAACTGTAAGTTGCTGCTATGTTGTTGCTATGGGATGTTTACGCATGAAAAAAATTATTGTTTGATTTGAAAACGAAAAAAGCTTACAGAAAGCTTCCTCACGCGTATACTCGTTCAAGATCTCGTGGCGCCTGAAATATGCATTTCTGATCATTTGGTTTCCTATCTCTACCATCAAAATATTCAATTTATTATCCTCTACCATCTGTAAAATTTTGACATAATGGTTTGAGACCATCTTAAAATTTTGACCTTAATGGTTTGAGACTATCTTAAAATTTTGACCACGATGCATTACATAGCAACTGTCACATCCTCCCTGAAGTTATTAATTTCTAAAATTAAGAATTTATTTAGTCCAATGCAGCTGTTTTTCACTTAAAAGAAAATCTATCTTCTCGAGCACCCCTCTTAGTAGCCATAAATTTTTCCCATGAACAATTAAAAGCCACTTCATGTTTGTCTTTTCTTCACAGTTTATAGAAGTAAAACTTTATTTTGTGTTAAGACAAACTTTGCGGTAAAACCCGCTCAAGGGAGTTAGATTTATAACTTGAGCTTTAATCGCCTCAAAGAAGAAACTTTTATACTTTTCATTATAACTTAATGCTATAAATTTTAAAATGCTTTAAGAGTACAAATTATCGTATATTTTAACCTACCTTAAAAGTTTTACATAAATATCTGAATGTATAATTATCTTAGATTCATAAATATCAAATAACCACGTTGTTGGAAGGAAATAAATAATTATCTAAACTCAAAAGTTACTTTTATCATCGCTGTAGAAAAGTGCATTTGAAATATCGGTCTAACCGCAAAGAGCACTTTGACATTAAACAAATCCCACAAAGTAACGTTGAATGCTTTGGCATCACGCAGTTTAGGGATGTTTTGGTAGCATAATGGTTTGGCAGCCTATGGTTTGTATTGATTTCGTGGTGATAATTATATACATTTTTTATTTCATATTCAAACAGAGACATTGCAGAATATTTTTTAATTGACGATTATGTCCTTGAGAGTTAATGTTTATAATAGGTTTAGAGGCAATATTTTCATGGACTGATCCATTTGAATACAGGAAACGTATTGCGAGTTGTATATGCATTCAATATAGATTCATAATGGGTTTTGTCTTTTATTTAGCAAGTATCAATACTGAATGAGAGCTAAATTGAATAGTTTCGACACTTTTGGTCGTTGAATGATCATTATCTCTATGATCATTATCAATTATATGAAATTGCTTTTATTTATTATTATTGGAGAAATCCATGAAATATTTAGGCTTGTTAAAAGTATTGATTTGAATTGGTCGAAAAGCTTTTGCATAATTGAATACCCCATTAAAACCATTTCGCATGATACTTTGTGCTGCCGATATTTAGCCTCCAGTTCGACAGAATCCACTAATTATTGACGAGAAGACACAATTGAGAAGACACAATTGAATAGGAAAACTTTGATGATAATTTCCCGTCGGGAATGGTACACCGATGGGATCATGTCTCAGCCCTATTCTTGCTGAAGTTTTCCTAAGAAGTTTTGAAGACATTCTTAAAGATTCTAATTTTACTTTCCCGACAGCTGGTTCCGTTACGTAGACGAGGTTTTCACAGTTTTTGACACGAACTTCTGTGACGTTAATGCATTCATTAATCACATCAATAGTTTCTTCCCTTCTATCAAGTTTACTTGTGAAGTTGAAGAAAACAATAAATTACCGTTCTTGGATTTAGTGATAATTAGGAATAATCACTCCCTGTATTTTGATATTCATAGGAAACCCTCCAATCACCTTAACTACATTCCCATCGATTCAAGCCATCCTTGGACTCAAAAAGTTTCAGCTTTTATTTTCATGTTGGATAGGGCACTCAATATCCCATTAAACAATA
>JAHWFO010026271.1:65506-99789 GCA_023313115.1 Rhysida immarginata
TGACAAGATAAGCGAACTGAAGGAAGCCTTTGGGAAATGCTCTGGGACTCCGAAGGCAGGTAACTCCAAGGAATATACACCGGTTGATAACAGCAATGTAAATAATGTTTTTAATACTATTTCCTGTGCTAAAAGTTTAGAGTCTACGGATATAATTGAAAATAGTGACTGCTCGACAAACGGTGGCTATAAGAGAAGTCACTCTGATGGAACCGATGAAGAAGTGGATAGCAATCTCTGGATTGGTGTTGCTAATAAAAATTTCAGAAAAGGCACGAGGATCGATAACCTAAAGACCATCTCCAGAGTAAACGAAGAAGTCGTCAGCGCGACTAGAATGAGGAATCCGAAGAATGTACAAGGTCGCTCGGCTAATAAAGACCATAGGATCACGAAGAGTTATGTACCGCCAATTATCGTGCGGACTCATGGCGTCCCGTTTAAGACGATTTTAACTGAGCTCGAGAAGCATGTTCCAGTGGAAAAGATCACCGTTCATACGGGCACAGCTGAAACCGTCAAAGTTAAATGTGAAGACGAAGAAACCCACAACAGGTTAGTCTCTGGAATTAAGTCTGATAATATTTTAAAAATTCAGCATCATCAACTGAAGTCGGAGAAGGTCTTGAAATACGTAATTCGTAATGTGGATGTTACGTATGACCTCGATGACTTCCAAGAAGACCTAAAAAGAGCCAACTACTTCCCGGAAAAGGTAATTCGATTGAGGAAAGCCAAAGGATCCATTGATATGCCGATGGTTTTGGTTCTACTCCCGAACACCGAACACAACCAATCATTGAAAAACATAACACGTATTGGGCCGCTGGCAGTATCACTGGAGGCCTTTCGAGGGAACAAGAAGCCACTACAGTGTTACAACTGCCTGCGCTTCGGACACGTATCCATGGGCTGCACGGAAGATCCTCGTTGTAACAAATGTGCAGAGGGGCACCAGTCGAGAGATTGCCCCAAGATCAAAGGACAAGACCCCCCCAAAGTGCATCAGATGTGGCGGACAGCACACATCAAGCTACACAAAATGTCCAAAATACCCCCAGGTTCAAAGGATGCCTAATTCTAAAGTGACAGCAGGCAAATCCTATGCTGCCGCTGTGTCTACGCCGGAAGATAAAGGCCTCAACATCAACGATCTACCAGGTATGTATAAGCAATTAGGACCTATCTTTCATCTGTTTTCTAATCTAGGCAAAAGTTACCCACAGTTGAAAGGGTAACTTTCAACCAACTAATTTTAGTATGGCTGCACAACGTTATACTGTAATCAACAAAGGTGAACTTCGGTGCGTGATATGGAACGCTAGGGGCATTCCCCGAAAGCGTATCGTGTTTCACAACTTTCTGATAAAGCAAGAAATCGACGTTGCTTTCCTGTGTGAAACTCACCTCAAACCAAGCCAAGACTTCAAGCTACCTGGCTATTGTGTGTACCGTAAGGATCGAATGGCTTCAAATGCTGCAAGAAGTGCGTTTGGGGGCGCTGCGATCATCATTAAGAAGGGAATTCAACACCAAGAATTAGTATCCAAGTCTTATGCAGGTATGGAATCGGCCTCCATCATTATCAATGACGTCTCCTGTGGTGAAGTGAAGTTCGTAGCGCTCTACAATTCACCTAAACATTATCTTGACATTTGCGAGCTTGGTGAACTCTTCAGGGGTGACACTCCCGTCGTCCTGGCTGGTGACCTAAATGCCAAACACCCAAGCTGGAAATCCAGAACGCAGAATTACAACGGCATGATTCTCTATAGGTACATATAAGGTAGAGATGATATCATCGATGCTGGACCTGTGGAGGACACCTACTACTGCGACCACTCCCCTAGTAGTGACGTTTTGGACATCTCGCTCTTGAAGGGTTCCTTCAAACCGTACAATATCGTCACGATTGATGACCTCTCTTCTGGCCACAAGCCTGTGGCGTTGAACTTTTACAATGTTGACATAAATTTCCGAGAGGAACTCGTACATCATCAAGACTGAAAGCTCTACAAAAATATTCTTAAGGACTATGGCTGCCATCCCGACGTTGCATACTGTACAGTGGACATCGATCAACTTGTTGATGACATCACCAGATGTATAAACAGTGCCATAGAAGCTGTAAGTATCCATCAGAGAATAAACCTTCTCATCGAATCCAACTCACTCCTGGAATCCAAAGCCTAATTGCTGAAAGAAACAGGACCCGTAGACTATGGCAACGCTATCGTGAACCTTGGCTCAAAACCAAGTACAACAGGCTAGTGAGAAGAGTCGAAAAGGATATAAAAGAGCTTCGCGACGCTAGATGGAATGAAAAACTCAAAAGCTTGTCGGCTCGCGACAATTCCATTTGCAGTATGGTCAGAGCTTTACAGAAGAAGAAGAATGATACGCTTCCTCCACTCCGTACACTACAAGATGACTATGTGCAAACTGATAAGGACAAGGACCAAGTCATTGCAGATTCACTGGAAATGCAGTTTGTTACTCCTACCAACGATAAGCCCGAGAGCCAAATCATGTCTCAGCGTGTGGAAGAAGGTATTGTCAACTTTGATGAAGTCCCGCAGCATTTAACGAAGCACAGCATCGATGCTTGAGAGGTCGCACCATCATAATTAAACTGAAAAAAAAGAAGGCTCCAGGAATAGACAAGATGAGTAATAACGCCCTTATAAATCTCCCGAAGAACTTCATTGACTATCTCACTAATATCATTAACGTCTGCTGGAAATTTTCTTACTTCCCTGTAGCTTGGAAGCAATCTATTGTGTTGAGTATCCCCAAGCAGGGGCAAAATCCTGCAATTCCGGCGAGCTACCGACCTATTAGCCTGCTACCCTCGATGTCCAAAGTGTTGGAGAAAACGATTCTCGTCAGATTCCAAGACCACTGTCTAGCAAATGATCTTTTTCGGGAAGAGCAGGTTGGCTTTCGTGCTGCCCACTCTTGTCCGATGCAGATATGGAGGCTTGTTGAAGACCTGAGCACCCCCGTGAACCTCTCCAGGTACTGTGGGGTGGTATTTCTCGATGTCAGTAAAGCTTTTGACCAAGTGTGGCATGAGGGCCTTGTCTACAAAATGATCAGAGACGGGTTCCCTGCCGATTTGATTTTGATGGTGAAATCCTTTCTTGACGGCAGATCCTATCAAGCCAAAGTTGGAGAAAATCTTTCCACGCCCCGTGTTGTAAAGGCCGGTGTCCCTCAGGGTTCTGTCCTCGGGCCTGTGATATTTAATTACTTTGTACATGATTTCCCGAAACCCGATAATTGTAATCTGTATTTTTATGCAGATGATAATGCCATTATGACATGGGCACCCCTGCCAGCTCACGTTATCTCTCGGCTGCAGTGCGCCTTGAAGCAGTTCGAAGACTGGTTTAACTGCTGGAAGTTGAACCTTAACGTCGGAAAGTGCAAGGCTTTGTACCTCAATAGGAAGCTCAAGCGTCCCCCAGATTCTCTTGTTCTGTTCAATAAGAAACTGGAATGGGTGGACAACTACAAGTATCTGGGAGTTATCATTGACTCAAGACTCTCATGGAACCGGCATATGTCCTATGCTCTGAACAAAGCGAAGATGGTTAGTTGGTTGGTTGGAATTTTAGGGCGTCGGCTGCTATGGCCATTTTGCGCCCGACAGAAAGTTTAAAAACCCACAGTTTATGGGCCAAAAGTTTTAAAAAATCAGATGAAAAAAATTTATAAAAACTTGAATGACAAAGATGGACAAACAATAAAAATTATGACTATGAGATTTAAAAATCACTAAAAAATTTAAAAACAGACATATTTCGCCAGGGTTCTCTCGTAATAAGAAATATTAGTATAGGGCTGTGTAAATCATTAGTGTGTAAAGGGCACTGACTAACTATAAAATAGATGATTAAAATCTTATTTTCTTCTGAGTTGTCCCCTAATAAAAACTGATGAATATGATTAGTGTGTAAATGGCACTAAATGAAACCTATACTTAATGCAAAAGCAATAAAAGGATGACTATATGAATTTAAAAACATGAATAAATTTTAAAAAAGAAACACTTTTTTAAAAATTATAGGGTTGTTCCCCAACAAAAAGTCTAAGGAATGATTCAGCCCTAATGAGCGTAAAGGGCACTGGGTTAGAATATGCTTAATAGTCAGCATTGCTCCACAAGAACACAATGGCGCTGGTTCTTTTTTTAATAAATGAGTAAAACGGCTTTGACCAATCCTAAGCCGAGTAAGAACGATATCTTCTCGCCTGTTTGTTAGACAAGGTAATGACCACGGTGTGATGGCAGGCTTTATTTCAAATAATTTATTAGCAGGGTTCTGAGGCCAAGAATCCTGCCAAGAAGATCTGAGTTTTTTGGAAATCACCGGGTACAAATGCTCGGGGATTGAAAGCAATTCAGAGATCGGTAACTGAGTAATCGCGTGTTTTGCCGCCTTATCGACCCGTTCATTTTTCAGGATACCCATGTGACTAGGGATCCAGACAAAATGAATACTGGTACCTTGTGAATCCAGGTAATGAAGATATTCCTGGATTCTTTGAACAAAAGGGTTTGTAGAATTAAATGATTCCAAAGATTGCAAAGCGCACAGTGAATCAGTGAATATGCAGATATTGGAATTTGGATAATAAAAAGCGAACTCTAACACTTTGGCTATCGATACCAATTCCGCTGAGAAGATGGAGAACTCGTTTGGCAAATGATAAGAAAATACACTTTTATCTATAAAGAATGCACAGCCAACTCCGTCCTCTGATTTGGACCCATCAGTATATATGTGGAAGCCATCAGGAAGGGTTTCTAAAAAACCTTAAAGAGTGCGTTAATTTCAGCTTCCATAAAGTTTGATTTTTTCCCAGCAAATAAGTTGTAATTTACGTCTGGTTGGGGGAGAATCCACTGAGGGACATCTTTGACCTCTCGGCTATGCATGGCTGGAAATGAGAGGTTCAGGCTCTCCAGAAGATTCTGGATCCAATTATTGATGCTTCTAAAAGAGTGATGGGGAGGGATACTAGGTTTATCAAAAAAACAGGCAAAAGCTGGATGCTGACTTTCACCATATACGCGAAGAGCATATTTGAGGAGGAGTTTGGCTCTTCTAAACCATAATGGGGGTTCAGAAGCCTCCACATAAAGGCTCTCTACCGGACTTGTACGGAAAGCTCCTGTGGCAATTCTTATGCCTCGGTTATGGACGTGATCTAACAGCTTCAAAGTGCTCTTTGAAGCTGAGGCATAAACAATGCTTCCATAGTCTAATTTAGATCTAACTAGGGAGCCGTATAAAAACAAGAGCATCTTTCTATCAGCGCCCCATTTGGTAGCGGAAATAGAGCGCAAAACATTCATGGCTTGTAAGCATCTCGCTTTTAGATTACGAAGATGTGGGAGCCATGATAGTTTCATATCAAAGGTCAGACCCAAGAATTTATGGGAGTCCACCACTGAGATAAGAGATCCATATAGTGTAAGGAAAGGGTATGGATGGAGACCTCTCAAATAACAAAAGTGGACGGCCCTTATTTTTTAGGGTGAAAATTTAAAGCCTACTTCGATGCCCCATATAACAAGCTTGTTGATGGCTAGTTGCAGTTGACGCTCAATAAAGAACATTGATGACCCTCGGCAGTAAATGGCGATATCGTCAACGTACAGGGAATAGTTCACAGTAGATGGAAGTTGTAAATAAGCCTCATTAATAGCAATGAGGAAAAGGAAGGGACTCAGCACACTTCCCTGTGGGACTCCATTATCCTGCGTAAAAGGGTCTGAGAGTGTTGACCCAACGCGAACTCGGAAGGTTCTATTCGCCATGAAATTACACAGGAAAGAGGGAAGATGTCCTGTAAGGCCGTATTTACGCAAAAGTATTGCTATCCCATGTCTCAAAGTTGTATCGTAGGCTTTTTCCAGATCAAAGAACACCCCTACGACATGCTGTCTATGTCTCTGTGCGAAATGAATCTCATGCTCCAACCAAAGAAGGTGATCAACAGTTGAGCGAGATATGCGGAAATCGCACTGAAATCTGGACAACAGGTGGTTTTCTTCCAGATACCACATAAGTCGGACAACAACCATCCTTTCCAAGACTTTGCACATGCAGCTAGTTAGTGCTATTGAACGATAGTTTGAAGGACAAGAGTGGTCTTTATTTGGTTTTGGAATAGCAATAACAATTGTCTCTCTCCATATTGTTGGAATCTCTCCTAAAGACCAGATGTAATTATATAACGAGAGAAGGTGGCTATAAGCTTCCTGCGTCAGATGTTGCAGGAAGGAGTATAACATTCCATCTGCACCTGGAGCAGAATCTCTGGAGCAACGAAGGGCATAATGTAGTTCCCGTAAAGTAAACAGGAGATTATATTTTTCGAGGTTTCGGGATTTAAAATTTATAGCATGCGATTCCTCGAAAAGTTTTCGTCTTTGAAAGGAGACACTGCAATTTTTTATTCGTGAAACCTCAGCAAATGCCCTTCCGAGGATATTAGCTACCTCTTTCGGGTCAAAGTATGTATGACCATTTTCAATTAGAGAAGGGAATTTATCCGGGAGTAAACGAAAAGATAAACTTATCACTCCGTGAACGGCGTGTGAAAGAATTATTAATCAGCTACTCTCGTGTTTAGCCATGTGTTTTGCATCATCTTCACTCACTTTCAGCCATGACAGTTCTGGGCATGGAGCTTCCCAATTTGCTTCAAGTTACAACAATAGGATTCGGAGTCTATCTTTAATATACGTCATTGAATGAACTGTTGGACAAACTTTGCCTTGCATTGTTTGGACATGGGCTATACATTGTTGGTTCACGCATATTGATGATTCCGATGAAAACTCTTAATAAAAAGCGTTACGGATTCTCTGCATAGCATGGTAGGAGTAGGTTTTCGACAAACTAATGTGTTATTTATATAATGCAACAATAAATACAAGATAATTTATTGCTACATTAATTTTTCTTTTTTGCACGAATTATAGAATTTTATTCATTAAACATTTTCATTATTGCAGTGCTGCTATTGTTACCTTTAAATCACAGTTTATTATACACCGTGCAGTAAACAATGTAAATGAGAATGCAGCTAACGTGCGTACGACATAACGAACGATATTAGTTCAGGATTATTGGAGATTGACTGTGGAAAGTAGCTTGTTTGAATCACGGCTGAAAAGCGTGAAAAAAATAGTTTCCTCATCGGAATCGAACAAAGAAGAATATATCGTAGATAAGATACTTTACAAATGCATACGAAACTGCAAGGTGGAATATCTTTTAAAATGTCAAGGATTCGATGAAAAAGATAATACTTGGGAACCTGAAGAGAAAACATAATGCGAAGATCTGATTGCTGAGTTTGAAGCAGGTCGAAAAGCATGCTCCCGAAAAAGAAAGAAAAAAAGCAGAAGCAAGCGACGAAATCAGAAGGCCAGAATGCAAACGTCCGCCGAAAATGAGCCTCCTGAACATGGATTCGCCCGTGGTTTGGAACACGAAGAAGTACTTTGAGCCACGGATACGAGTGGGCAACTGTTGTTCCTTATGAAAGGGAAAAATGACGACGAACCGGATATGGTTCTTGCCAGTGAGGCCAACCTGAAATGTCCCCAAACAGTAACCCGGTTTTATTAAGCTAGATTAAAATGGGACGAATAAGAAAAAAATACTCGGAGATGGTTAACGGGGTGTTAGGGGCATCTCGTCTTTAGAAGAAGAGATGGAGAACGTGTGTGTTTCACGCAAAAAGATGTTCCGGTGACGAAGACTGCGAAGATAAAGAAGATGACGTAAATTTCGAAGTTAAAGGAAGTAATGAAAAGAAGACAGGAAGAAGCGAAGTCACGGTGGGAAGTGAAAAAGATTGAAAACAAGTCAGATATAGTTAGGAGCGAGAGGAAGAACAAAGGAAAAGAAAATCCTGATGAGGAATTCGAAAAACGGAAGGCCGCTGAAGGTATGAATTTATACTTCTTGAATATAGTGGAGAGCAAAGAATTAGGCTTTCAAGAGAATCATGAGAAATATACGAATGATAGCAATTCGCTTCCAACAAAGAAGTATGAAATAGCTCTGAATTATATTCCTGGTCCCTTCCAAAAAATGGCGGCGTCTCGTTTGGAGCGGATAACACATTGGCATACGGAGTTCTGGAGCGACAACACATTCTACATGAGCACCGACAACATCCTTATTACAAATAGGAAGTTCAGGCTTTGCGACGTGGAGACTATGTACCACGCGTGGAATTTTCTGAATGGTAACTTCAAAGTATTACTAACAATCCTGCATTCGGCACACACGTGTTATTTTCAGATGAAGCACGATTCACCAAGGAGGGCATGTTCAATTGCCACAACAGCCATAGTTGGGACGAACATAACCCTCATGCCTAACAGAGCCTAACTCCACATCTGAAAGGCTGAAGTCACTATCAAATACAGGTCAGCCGTAAACATCTTATTCCTCAATGAAGGTTTTATCTCTGAACGTTCGATCCCTTGGTTCTTCTTTTAAGCAATCGGTAGTGACAACTTTTACTGCCCTGTACAGGCCAGATATTCTTCTATTACAAGTAGTGAAATTAGTTGCTTCGCAGCGTTTTTACAATCTTCCTGGCCTTCGCAGTCAGTATCCCGACGGACAATTTTTAATCAATTCTTCATCGCCACATCATAGAGAGGTTGTTACCATCGTTTTTAACCCTTCTCTTATGGTGATGAATTGTGCGTATGACTGCGAGTACAGGGTGATTTCAAAGGACATTTCATCTTCCGGCTTTGAATTCCGATTGCTTAATGTGTATGCGCCATGTGACGAGTAGAGAAACGAAATTTTTTCAACGAGGTAGAAGGTTTTTTGTGTACATCATTGCCTGTGGAGATGTCTGCTATCCAGACGAGCATAACATCTTCTCGTCTGGATATGTGTTTCAACTGTGCCAGCAAAATGCATTGTTTGATTTATGAACAAAGACTTCAAATAAAAATCAGCGTGGGCCTACATTCCATCAAGGGCCCAGTGTGTCATCAAGGCTGGACTTATTCCTCGTAGATAATGCATTTGCTGGGGCACCTGGAACGATGGAGTTCATTCCAGGTTCTTTCTCTGACCACAGTGCCATCAGGTGGTCATGGGATTCTCCAATCCCAGCATCAGCTGCAGGTATTGCTTCGCATCGTAACTGGTTCGTGAACGTTTCTCTACTCGACGAAGAATACAAGGGTAAGTTCGTTCAGTTTGTGGAAAAACATCTCCGTAACTTGACTCCAACGTTAGCCTCGTGGTTAGATTTCAAGACCAAAATGAAATGATTCTTCCGGAAAATTGGGTTGGATGCTGCTAGGTGCCGACATCGCCACCTGGTCATGTTGCAAGAAATCCTGCGCAGTTCCTTTCCGAGGGAAGAGTTTGTTGATGACATCAATCAGGTTAAGAGCGAGATCAATTCTCTAATGATCCGTAAAGCGGCCGGCACAGCACTCAGGGCCAAGCTTACCTGGGCCGCTGACGTCAGGCATATGTCATCAGTAGCATTTTCTGACGAGAGGCGACGAGCTAACAAGAAACGCTGTCATCGTTTGGTGGCAGAAGGTAGGGTGTTGGACTCCACCGAATTGACCCATCTTCTTCGACCTTTTGATGTCGTTACGGCAGAAATGTCATCTGAGGCATCAGTTTCTCTGTCAAAAGTAATACCAACAGTTCGTAATTTGCAGAGATTGACAGCTTTTGCTAGAAGTGACGAGTGCAAAGCTGTTCAAGCAGTAAGAGAAAAGTAGATCGCTGGCCTCACAGGAAGAAGATTCAGAAATATCGAGACAACACCATCTCTTGTAGTAGCTACTTATTTGGATCCAAGGTTCAAGAAAATGTGCTTTTTGGACCGTGGGGAATTAGCAGTTAGACGCGTTCAATGCGAACTCAGATTCATTTCTGGTTACGAAGTCGTGGAGCAGCAGCAGCCCTCATCAGAAGTAAACAATATATCAGAAGATATTTGGGCTGACTTTGATCAGCACGTTTTAATGAGTCAGCAAGTAATTTCAAGCGCTGTTGGACCTATGCAAGAGACACGGCACTATGATGAACAAAAAATGTTAGCAAGAAAAGAAAACCTTTTGAAATGGTGGAAGAACTGTAGTTTAAGTAACACCATGAAAATCCTTGTGAAGCAATACTTATGTATACCCGCTACATCTGTTCCGTCTGAGCGAATTTTTTCGAAAGCCAGCTAAACGAAATTCATTGAAACCAAAAAATATTCATATGATTCTATTTTTAAACAAAAATGTGCAATAAAGCAATAGTTGTTCAGTTTAATGCTTTCAGATTAATGCTATTTTCTTTTAACTAAGATAAAAAGTAAACTAAATAAAGTGTTTTTTAAAGATTCGTAAATCGATGTTGTTTCCAAACATCGATGTTGGAAACATCGATTGTTTTTCAACATCGCCCAGCACTACACACCACTACTAGCAATAGAAACTTAGCTGGTTCACTAAGTGACGATTAAAGCTGAATGTTAAAAAGTGCAAGGTTATGTTTATCACTCGCAAATGCAAAAACCTTCCAAAGCCCCTCTTCTTATTTGGCAAGAAACTTGAGTGGGTAAAAAGCCCTCAACAAGGCAAAGAAAGCGAAGTTCAGTTTGATTGCACTTCTGAGGCGAAACAGCGCTCTTGGTGTAGATAACAAATTCTTGATATACAAGGTTGTGATTCGTACTATTTTGCTGCATGGAATGCCTGCTTGGGCTTCTATTTGTAAATCTAGGTGGAAGGATCTCCAGACCTTCCAAAATGTTGCTCTCCGATCCATTGCCCAACTTGACAGAAGAATTGCCAACAACCACTCTATCTATGACGATTTGGGGATGACCCACATAGGCACCTTTGTCCAGACACTTATGAAGAACATGATACCCAAGATGGAGAATCATGAAAACACCCTGGTCTCTGGTATTCTGGACCATCCACTCGTTGTAAAGAATCCCCTCAGGTTTTGAAGACCGCGCCATATCCTGGATGTCTGCTTTGATGACGTTAACAAGGCCGCATTCCCCAACTATTGGATCTTTTAGATCCTGCTGATTTTTGGGGTCTTGGCTTTGTGGGCCTGTTGAAAGACGTAGTCAGCATTCCTCGTCACCTTTTTTACCCAGGGCAGAATGTTATTGGTTAAGCCGTCCTTGTAATCGGCCGCGGTAATCCTGTTTCATTCCATTCGACGCCACGACGCCGAGCATCATCACTGAGGCCGGGTGCTCGGTTGTAGTCACGTAGCGGACTTCAGAGATGTCCTGGCCGAAACTGATCACTCGGTCGTTCTGCTTGTTGATGACCGAGTCGACCGTGAAGGTTTTTCCATCAGAAAAGATGACAATGCGATTGCCATGGCTCTTGAAGTCGTCGAGAAGGCGACGACAGCGCTCCCGACGCTTTTCTCGCATGCCATCCGTCAGCAGAGGTTTTGCCATGTGCCTCAAACTCTTTCCATCCTCTTCCTTGATGGCTCTGGGCACCGTGACCACAGAAATGTTATTTTTTTTGCGAACTGTGTCATTTCGATGGCTTTTCTGACGCCCACACGATCGATAACGCGAGGTCTTTCTGCATGTTGGCCATCTTTGAGGTCTTCCCCTTTCTTCAGCCTCTCCGCGACTCTGTGGACATCAGTGGTGGACAGTCATCCGGCTGACGTCGAGCTTTGCAGACTTGTTGTGGCCCGTGCGAAAAAGCGCAGAGACCTGGATTCTGTTACGTTTCATCGCAATATTCTTGCACCTGAATCACATTCATCCCACCTATATACCTGTATATTATGGTATCGCCCACGTCTTCAACAGCACTTGTTCCGTGGATGCTTCCGCATGTGTAACAGAACTTTTGCAAAACCCGGTATCTGTTGGTGCAATATTTGGTAGGACGATTGTAAATATTGGCTAATTGGAAGCATGTATGATTGTAAAGCCTAACTGCTTATGAAAGCTCCCAATAGGGAAGATTTATAGAAGTTCAGATTGATAAAATTCGATTTGTGGACGAATTTATTTATGCCAACTTCGTTTTAGAGAGGAATTCAATTGCAAACATGTCAGATCTGTTTGGAAACGACTAAAATGACTGTCAACGTTTATCTTCCAATTTTAGCGGTGTTACTGAATAGGCAGACATATTCTAAACTTTTACTTATTCTAACTGGTGGGCACGCTTGGGGTCAATGATAGCCGCATTCCGGATTTTCATATAAAGAGCTACACTATAGTTACATAGTATTAAATACACCATCTCAAATAGCAAAATGCTAGTTACTTAGTCAATTTAATAAGATTCAGTGAAAAAGTTTCTGAAAAAACAGGTTTAAATTTTCAATGGGAGCCACACTTAACTCAAATGGGTGGAGCCTCATTTGCCCACGTCTGCTCTATACGAATTTGAAGTGAACATCGAACAAAAATTGGCAATAGAACAACCGACTTTGCAAATAGCATGTTTTCAACTGTCTTGCAATTTTGACATTGTTCTAACAAAGCATTCTCAACCGGTGTTAAAGCTGTTTTTGATCATACTTTTTTTTTAATAACTTTCTACATTTTATGTTGCAGCTATGTAGATATACAAAAAATACGGAGGTTCAAATAAGTGATTTACAAAAGAAGGTTTTAAGTAGCGATGATGATAAGACCCCCGACGAGATTATAATTAAGGAATTGTTATCAATGTTAAAAAAAAAATGACTGATAAGAGTTCAAGTTTGTTCCTGAACCTAAAGGGTTAATTTTCCAGTAGTAAAATTTAAAAACAATGATTATTGTTTGTTGAGTTTGTACCTTTGCTGTAAACAAACAACAATTTAAAATTCATAAATATTATGCTTATTATACAGGGTGTTTCAAAATTATGTACAATAAATTTAGTGACATATTCTTCAGGTCAAAAGAAGACGAAAATGTTCTATAGCACTTTGTCTGGAAACGATTTACTTACGCGATACAGCCAACTAAACCCGTGGCTCCAAATTACAGGAATTGTTCAAAGTGCCCGCCACCAGCTCGCACGCACGCTTCGGCTCGTTGCATGAGCGACCGTCTGATGTCATGGAAGAGTTCGTCGCCAGCATTATGAACGGTTTGGCATGCATTTCCAATTCGTTGTCGCAGATCCATAATATTAGGAACTTCTGTGCTGTAGACGATCGTTTTCACATGACCCCACAGAAAAAAGTCCAAGGGATTAAGGTCGGGTGATCTTGCAGGCCAGGCTACCGGTCCACCTCGACCTATCCACCGATTCGTGTATGCAGCATTAAGGTGTGCTCGCACAACATTGCTGAAATGTGCTGGAGCGCCATCATGCATGAACCACATGTTAGATCTTATCAAAAGAGGAACATCTTCCAGTAATTCTGGCAATGCATTCTGCAGAAACAAAAGATACGTTCGCCCAGTCAATCGTGGCGGCAACACATAAGGGCCAATTAAGTTATTTCCGACAATTTCACACCAAATGTTCACGGAGAAACGCTCTTGATGCGCTCGAGCTCTGGTAACATGCGGGTTAGCATCTGCCCAATGGTGCTGGTTGTGAGAATTTACGATTCCTGTCCGGGTGAAGGTTGCTTCGTCCGTGAAAAGTATCTGGCTGAGACAACTAGGATCTGCAGCATGACGACGTTGTATCCATTGGCAAAATCGTTGTCGGTGTGGATAGTCCGTTGGGTTCAGTGCCTGAACCAGTTGCAGGTAGTATGGATGCAAAAGCTGACGGTGAAGAATGCGCCAAACAGATGAGTGCGGAATGTGTACCATGGAAGAAATACGACGGGTGCTTGTCTGTGGTTCATCATGTATGATGTCAATTATCACATCCTCCTCATCTGGAGAATGTGCTACAGGCTGCCCTTGTCCTGTTTGACGGCCAAAGGAACCACGCTCCCTCAAATGTCTGTCAACAGATAAAAATGTTCGGTGATTTGGCAAACGTCTATTCGGAAAGCGTTCTTGGTAGAGTCTTCTTGCTTCCACAGCATTTCCGTCCGCAAGACCATGCATTAGGTGCATGTCAGTTTATTCTGCACTGGAATACGTGTACATGACTTTTTTTTACGTAAATCGTAATGCGTATGTCAAAGCACGCAAACTTTCTGAAATTGATATTCCTAGTGGATGTACAGTAGTGAAACTACAGTAATGGAAACAACCGTACACAACTAATGGAACAACCCTAAAGTAGGTTTAAATGGAACAAACCACTCAACCTAGTGTTGGGTCGAAACGCTGGAACTGCTAAAATATCGTCCGCTAACTACCGTGCTTCCCTACTGTATGATATTGGATTACTCGCAAACAAATCGTTTCCAGACAAAGTGCTATAGAACATTTTCGTCTTCTTTTGACCTGAAGAATATGTCACTAAATTTATTGTACGTAATTTTGAAACACCCTGTATTTTTTGTTAATTATTGATGATCAGGTATGTTTATGTCCAATTAGTATTAAAATCAATAAAAATTATACCTTTCATTTTAAATTTAGAAAAGTTCTTGAATTGAAAATAAAAAAAATATTTTCCCTGACATTGAATTGTAGTTTAACTGTTGCTTCGTTCTAAGCTTCATTTTCATTTTTTTTTTCGTTTTTGCTAGTAAATTATAATTTGATGAATTATTTTTAATTTTGCATATCACAACTGAATTGATGACGTCATGCTAGAGGTCGGAGGGCCATTCTGCTTGGGGACGGCCAAAAGCCCCTCGGACAAAATCCCTTCCGGAAAAACCCCAAGTCGCCGACAGAGTTTCCGGCTATTCCCGATTGAATTTCCGGTTAAAAACCGGTTATTTAAAAAAAAAGGGTCAACAAATCCGGTTAAAAATTGGCAAACAACACGCTTCATTTTTTTTATATATTTTTATTACACTAGTCACTGAAATTATTCAAAACATTGCTTTCTTTATCACAGTTACATTGATCGTACATCCTTTGGTTAAATAAATCATACGTTTTTTCAGTTGGTTCAAAACCAACCAAGAACAGATGAAGGGGGGGGGGTAACCAGAAGAAAATATTTTAAAAACAAAATACTCTGTATAACAGGAATAGGCAATTTGTTTCTAATTTTTGATTTCACTGTATTATAGTATGAGAAAGCTCATTCAACTACAGCACTTGAAACAGGCAATGTTAAAAAACATACAGCTAAATTCGAAATGTATGGAACCTCTGGCCTGTACTTCAGTCCAAAAAGCTACTGCATCTTCAACATGTTCCGATTTTTTGTTTGCTAAGTTCATCCACTCGCTTTCAATTTAATTTAAATTATTTTTAAACCTTGAAAATAAATTACCAATCTCTAAAATGTTAGGTTTAGCTTGTGATGTAGCTATTTTAGGGTGGAAAATGGTACCTTTCTTTAGAATATGAATATCGCCTGGCAAACGACTTCTAATTTGACAAATTAAGGTTAGCAAAAACATTTTACACCTTTCTTTCACATCATTTAGGTCCTCAGGAGTCAGTTGGTTGGCAACTTCATTGAATTCATAGCCCAAATATAAACACCTGGAATCCATGCAATGCTTTTCATATCAACCAAACAGGCAGAGCCAATCAAGAATCAACCAATCAGGTACAGAATTCTTAGAGGCGACATTCATTATTCACTGACTGACATAATGGTACAGAACAAACATGAAAAGTAAATTTATTCTGGTTCAAAAGTGGTCAAAATTTCAATTTCCGGTTAAAATCCGGTTTTTCTTAAATTTTCCGCTTAAAAATAACCGGAAACCGGTCAACTTGGCAACACTGATCCAGACTTTGTTCAACACGTATTAACGGACCCAACGCATGCCAGGAAAACATTCCCCAGACAATAACACTTCCCGCACTGGCCTGAAGGGTTGTACTCATGCATGTGGGGTCCATGCTTTCGTGCTGTTTCCGCCAGATTCTCACGCGGCCGTCTGCATGATGTAACTGGAATCGTGACTCATCAGACCACATGATTTGTTTCCACTGCTCGATAGTCCAGTCCTTGGGCTCCTGAGCGAATTTGAGTCGTTTCCACTTGTTGGCTGCAGACAGCAAACTTTGTGTACTCTTTATCTATTAAGGCAGAGGTTCCGCAAGCCTTGATACATTTAATCAAACGATTGCAACGATCGACAGGAAACCGAGTGGTCGACATAAGATCTGACAACGGCACGGAATTCATCAACAACGAGTTATCTAAATTTTTTGCTACAGAGGGGATAATGCAACAGTTTAACATATCTGAAAACCCCTAGTCAAATGGTGTTGCAGAAAGGGCGGTCCGCTCCATCTGTGATGGAATAAGAATCCTGCTTGCCTCTTCCAACGTGTCCCACCAGTATTGGGATCTGGCCGCGTATAACTTGAACTCTTTATCAAGAACAGGACAAACGCTGTCGCCGGAAGAATTGTGGTCTGGAAAGAGACCCACCTTCAGATATCGAGCACCATTTGGGTGTCTTGTGTATTGTTTTATTCCTAGATTGCAACGATCCAGGCTACAGGTGCATGCGAAGCGTGGGATCTTTGTGGGATGCTCAGCATCGTCCCCAGGGTATCTCGTCTATTCACTTGAGGAATCCAAGTTGCTTCGTGCTCAATCTGTGCGTTTCTTTCCTCATACATTCCCCGAAATGACTGCGTCTCATGAACTGCTATTCACGATTCCCTCAATGCCACAACCTCCTTGCGATTCTACCCCGTTGGAGGTCCCCGAAACTGATGATGCAGAACTCATTAAACAGACAGTTCTCACCCATTTCCATTTCGGCCCTAGAAGAGACTCTGCAACGGTCGCCTTCCCGGATGAATGACACGTTAACGTCTACGCCTCCGGCTTCACCTGTGCCATCCTTGGAACAACCTCAACATAGAGATCATCCTTGTGGCTTGCCCTCATCGGCTGAGTCTTCCCCTCCTCCTGAGTTGCGAGGATCCCAAAGACATAAAGAGAATGCGGAAAAACAACGAGCTGTTTTGTACCTTCCTTACGTAAATCTTGCCGGGCCTGAGGACGTCCTCTTTCATATGAGCAAACACTCTCCTCCCCATAACATCGTCAATGGGAAGAGGCAATGAAGAGCGAGTTGGGTTCGCTTAATCTCCACCGGGTTTGGGATTTGGTTCCTGAGCCCCCTATACGAAAATCCTAAAGACTAAATGGGTATATCGCATAAAGTGCAACATTGATGGATCCATTTCGCGTTTCAAGGCAAGGTTGGTCGCAATCGGATCATCACGGGTGTATGGCAGCCAATACGAACTGCCGTTTTCACCTGTAATAAGAATGGCAGTCAACACAGGCATGTCACTGCATCAGTATGAGGTTAGATGTACATGTTTGCATGCACCTATTGACGATGCTGTGTGCGAGATGCCACCCAGAGGACTACCAGTCCGTGCAGACGAGGTGTGCAAACTTCGAAAGTCCCTGTATGGACTAAAGGAGGGTGGCAGATGTTGGTTCATGAAATTGTGTCAACTCCTCCTTTGCCTGGACTTCACGCCTTCACGGGCAGATGATGGCCTCTTCATCTACAGCGACGGCAGATGTTCGGTCCTCCTCGCCGTGTATGTGGATGACATCGTCGCTGCCACTGGTGATGTTCGGCGCCTAACTTCCCTAGTGGATATTTTTCGACGGGATATTGAGTTGGTGGACCTCGGAGATGTTCGTCACCTTCTGGGTATGCGAATGAGCCGTGATGGTAATTCCATACAATTGTCTCAGGCCCACTACATCCAGCAACTCATCCAAGAGCACCAGCTGCAGAATGTTAAGCCCAGGAACACTCCTCTCAACCCACACGTAAATTTGGATGAGGCAGAAGAATCGCAACCAGTCGACCCAACTGTTTACCAATCTCTTTTGGGATCATTAATGTACGTAATGACATGTACGCGTCCGGTTATCGCATATGCAATTACGAGATTGTCTTCATATGCCAGATCTCCTACCAATTTGCATAAGACGGCACTCAAAGGTGTGGCAGATTATTTGGCACACATCTGTGAAACATCACTCACCTTCGTTCAATCGACCGGTCCTTTGTGTGAATACGCTGTTGCCAGCTGGAGCGTTACCCCACAAAGTAAAGGATATTCTGGTGTTCTCATTAAGATGGGTCAAAACACGCTCAGTTGGTGTTCAAAGAAACAGCGTCTTGTCGCCCTCAGCAGTTGTGAGGCCGAAGTAATTGCTATATCCGAGTGCGTGAAGTCGTTCTGATGGTTATGGGACCTAGTTACTCAAATCGGACAGGAGGAATATATCACTTTTCTAACGACTATATATACGGATTCAACATCCGCCATTGCATGTCTGATTGCGTTGGGATTCAAAAGTAGAACGAGGCACATTCTAAGATTGCAAAATTTTATCTCGCGTGAAATCGATCTGCAGAATGTGGTACTCACCTCCTGCCCGTCTGACATGCCGGCAGATGTATTCACGAAACCTTTACCTGCCCCCACATTGTATAAGATTTGGGACTACTTGTCTTTGTCCCAGCGGGGCAGTACAGATAATTAGTTCGTTTTTTTGTAAGTACATATATGTATAATTTTTTTATATAGCCGAACTTGTTAGTTCTTTTTGTGCGCATTACATTAGGCGGGATGAAAGGGGTTCTAAACGCCCAGATGTATCTTTTATAGTACAATGTTGTTTTTTTTTTTTTGTAATGCTCACTTAACGACTGAAAAATTTCGACATGACATTTCTGACTCTATTGATAATTTTAAATATTACTTTTGACTAGTTTGTAGTAATCTAATTTTTTTTTTGTAAGTTAGTGTGCGCACACGACTTATTTGAGTTGTACAAAATTGTATGCACGATTTATTCATTCACAGCAACTTAATTATGTATATTGTATGTGTTTATATCAAACAAGAAAGACCAGTAAATGCAGAGATCCCACCGGACTAAATGCTTAAGGAGTTTTTTTTTACTCTGCACCCAAGCTAATTACAGGGGGATTTGTTAGGGAAATCGCAATTTATGGCTAATGAAGAAACTTAAGGCTTTTTCATTGAATCTCGTGGTGGACGATAGTATTTTTTTTTCGTTGTTCCAAATGTTATTTTTATTGATAATTTGTAAGTAATTCATTGTTGAGGCGCATGGACAATTGTTGTCGTAAATATTCTTTTTTCGAACTCGAGGTCACGGCCCGTTTTCAGGCCTTTTAAAACGAGACACGTTTATTGAATAAACTTTATTCATCGAAAACGGACGTGAGATCGGAGCTCAGGGACTAGCAATGCGAAGGAGAGCATCGGTGCTTTGCGGCTAAAACTTCCTCGTCCCTAGGCAGGGGAAATGAGACGATCAGGAAGAGCGCAAGGAGGAAAGAGGAAGTAGTGAGGTCGGTCTTATTCGAGAAACGGACACGATCGGTAGTGTCAGAAGGAGAGGAAAAAAGAATCAGAGCCCGACACGAAATTGGAAATGAAAGGAGCTCAGCTTTTTCAAGAGAAAAGAAAACTGAAGTGGTGGACGGAAAAGCAATAGCTTCATGTACGAGCCATAATAGAATACTGCACGGGTTGTCGCCTACGTATACGAACAAATTAGTATTTTTCGACATGTTTTCGTGCAGCGTGCAACTGGCTGCAACTGAAAATTTATATCGTTCGAACGTTACCGCTTCCTACTTCTTTGGAGTTTTCCCATTCGGCTTAGCGGGCTATTTGGAAGAAGACGTTGGCGCCATAGAGCCTTCGTGGGATTATCTCGTACAGCGGTCCGTGTGCAAGCTTCAATATTAACCAGGTGAGCTCTTGCGCTCGGGATAATCCACGTTTTAAAAAATATTTCCTCCAAGATAAGACTTTTATTATTGTCTACTAACTTTATCGGACGAAGTAAAATTTCTGACAACATAATTATGACAGCGACTTTAATTAAAATTTTAACGACAAAACAAGCATTTGTCTAAAATAAATTCTATGTGAACTTTTTAAATTGAATAGTAATATTTGGAGAGCTTTTGCGCTCAGTATCCTATGGGTTTTTTTTGTTTATATGGAAAGGCGTATTACGCTCTATTGTGACCCGTTCTTCTGTCAGAAGTGTGTTTAATTGTGCACTAATTACTTACCTGTGAAAAATTATGTGCAAGGCTACCGATATTGTTTCTTCGGATCGGTGTGGTGTTGATTGGGAGCCATCTGTTAGTTTTTTGAAGGAGGCCTAGATAGGCAATTGTATTACATTTGTGTGTGTGAAAGAATTTCAGCGGCTAAGCTCAGGAGCTGTGTCTTTATTTTAATTCAAAAGACATTGCCGAATAAGTTAATTTTATTGCGTTTTATATTATATATGCAAATATCATTAGCAATTAAGTTTATTGCATTAATAAATTAGTATTTCTATTTGTACTTCTCATTGCTAGTCATTTCCCCTACTTCTGCACATAACATTGCTTACATACTTCCACTGCACATGTGACATCGTGATGCGTGCTCTTGTCCCGTGTGGCGGTTTTCCCTCGCAACTAATTAACTCGGTCGCGAGATGTTATACTGTCTAAATGATGATAAAAAAATTATTGCGTAATTAGTGTTTTTTTTTTTAGAACATTCTTTCTTCATCTTTTCCATTGCTTCTGCTACCTTACTTCTCCTGTGCAGCCATGGTGGCCACTCACTTTGCTAGTATTTCTTTCTTCTTCCTCCAGCCTTAAGTTTGTACCTCCGCAATTACGAGTTTGCCGACATGCTCCCCACGTTCCATGCGTATCAGTGTTATTCCGACCCGCCGCTCGTTTTCGCAGTTTCACCATGTTAAGGCTTGGCCACCACGACCACGAAGCCTATTTCGTTCGGAAGGTACAATCTCTATTTTTTCTCCATACCTGAATATTTCATACGCAGAACCATGCATCTAGGCTGTTAACTGCGCATCGCGAGACGCCACGGCTCCACTAAGTAATTTTATTTTAATTTATTATTTATTTTTTTGTATTAATACTTGTGCGAGATACTGTGAGTACTTAAATTCATATTTTATTTGTGTGTAATTTCCTTAATTTCTACCATTTTTTAACCGTTTTGTGTTCTAGTTTTTCTTTTTACTGTCATTAATAATATCCTTTATTGTTTACTATGCAAAATGTTTGTTGACTCATTACTAGCCAAATCTCCACTATCAAACCCGCCCATTTTCTCAATATCTTTCAAGGGGAAGGGTATGATTAAAATTGTTTTTAGACTATTGTGGTGTTGCTCTACTGGATAGCGATCGGAAATTTTTCTCTATCTTTAATAGTCTTCGAGTTAGCAAATAGATGACCTTAAATTCGGGGGTCAAAGTCAAATTTGAGTGCGGCAATGAATTCCACACCCCCTTATTACCTATAAACCACACCATCAGATCTTGCCTACCTGGCAGCTTTGAGATATCTGCCATGTTACCAGACTTTCTGGACCCTGTATAACATTATCGAATTAAATCTATAAACGATAGTCAAAATTATTAAGGAGCATTTTCCTTCTTGGGCTCATCACCTCTGTAATATAGAAATTATCACTGTTTTTAAGCTGTTTTTAAAGAACTTTTTATTTGAATTTAGTTTGAAATGTTCAACAAGTTCTTTGGTTTCCCAAAGCGATCTGATTATGTATTTATTTGTCGCATTTTGAGTAAATAGTTAATAACAATTCTTCAATTTTCTGTTTATAAAATGCATTTTAAGTCAATGTTAAATATGAAAAAAAAAATTGGATAAAGATTTGAATTTTTATTCGTTTCTTAAAGAATTCAAAGAAATTCTACATCAGTATCTTCAAATTCATACTTACTTACTTACTTACTTACTTAATAACTTTTCAAACCCGCTTGACCATTAGGACAGTAAACATTAAGCAGTTACACAAGGCGTCACAAAAGAATATTGGTGTTTGAACCAGTTTATATTTGTCGTAGTGATGGGATAAGAGGGAAAGTATTACATTGGATGAAGAAAGATTGTGACAGATTTTAAGAATATATGCCGAACTTGTTGATTCCCACGGTGGATCGGCCGCAAAGGTGCACAGGGCCAACTTCTACCGTGGCCGCAAGTTCTCGCGACATCATTGAATTCTTGCATATATTTTGCCATATTTGCATGCCACTAACAGACCAATCTGTCTGAATGCCAGTCATTCAGCCAATCACAGCAGACTAGAGTACGGAAAGAAATTGACTACCGAATGGATGTGCATTTCTCAGGGCTTGCACATAGAGTATTTGTAATGTAAGTTGCATAAACTCGGACGGTTCTTCTTTCTCCATTTGTCTTCATGTCTCATGGCTGCGAGAAAATAATAAAAATATATTCAAACTACGACATTTTATTGTGTATTTCCTGTATTTTTTCAAACGAAAATTTCTGGGTTTTTCAAAGCTGGGTTTAACGAAAATTTATATAGAATGCTTTTTTATTTACTTTTATTTGTTTATCTGTATTTTTGATAAACAAAATCTGCTTTATTCTTTTAGAGAGAATACAGAGCAGTTAACTTTAATTATTTAAGCTTTAAACTATATGGAAAATTAGATGAACATAAAAATGATTTAGATGAAACTATTCTAAATCTAAAGATTATAGGAATTATTAAATTAAAAATTGAAAACGTTTTCCTTCTCATCGCTTATACAAACAAGTATGGCTTTTTAAAGATAATTTTCAATCTAGTTTACTATTCATCATTTCAGAAAATTTATTGTTCCACTTCATTATCTCATAATTTCAGACACCATCTTATTTATCATCTCTATTTAAAAATACTGTTATTTATCGTTCCTTCCCTCCCTAACTTAAATCTTACAACATAGAACAAGGACAATGCGGATTCATTTGTCTTCCAACAAAAGATAACTGCCACTACATGATCTACGCTGAATTAACTGACATCGCCTTAAAGTTGATCCGAAGATTGTAAACAAAATCTTTCGAGCGTAAAAAATGACCAAACGGAAAACAAAAATGAATTTAAGTGCATGTTAGCAAAATAATAAGCCATAGAAAGAATTTATTATTATAAGATAAGAAAGAAATTTATTATAAACTAAAATTAGTTTAGTACATAGGTATGTATTAAAAAAGAGGACATTCATATATATTAAGATTACCATAAAGATTACAGTAACCAAATTTATAATATTAAACGATGCATAAAATTCTACTCCTCCGATTCTATATCTGCCTAAACGGTAGCAGTCTTGAAAACGAGGGACCCTCTAAAATCGTTTATAAAATTTTCTGTTAACAATATCTACCGTATCTCATTCAAGTTTTTCCTATTTATTTATTTATTTATTTACTTATTTATTTATTTATTTATTTATGCAAACGATATTGATGGGATGATTCTCTTATCATATACGATGACTCGATAATCCCGGAATTCTAGGGGTTTACTCGATAATAGCAATTTTGCTGTTTGCGACTTGTATGGACGACCTTGACGTAAGTATTCCAATGGTAATCTCAATAATGTAAATGCACACAGAAAACTGTCTAAATTGTGGCTAACCGACTTTGAGAAGAGAGTGACTCCACGAGAAAAGCAATTGCCGTTCGTCCGCGAGAAGCATTCCTCAAGAAGCTTTCCCATATAGAAAAAGATTATGACGAAATTATAGGGAAAAAAGGGTGAGAGAGAGTCTGTAATCGAGAATATTAAAAGCAAGATGGTGTCACTTATAATTAATGAGTGCTTTGCCATTTTATCATGACATCCCTATCTTTTCAACAAGGCCGACTATAAATACGGGTATTTATAGTCGGCCTTGCTTTCAAAATGTGACCGCCTATAGTAAGTCTGTTTCTTGCCAACCGACCCCAAATTTTTAATATTTTATTGACAAACTTTTAATACTTTATTCTTGCTATTTTCAATTATCAGTAATTAAAAATTAAATAGAAAAATTTTCCATTTATTAAAAATACACGTATAAAATTTCCCCGTAAAATTTCTAAAATAAACAATTAAAAATAAAAATAAGATTAAAAATTAAAATAATAAATAAACATTAAAATATTAAAAAAACATTAAAGTTTTTCCATTAAAATATTAAAAATAAAATACTATAAATTTTACAATAAAATATAAAATGTTTACCAATAAAAAATTACAAATTTTTACTAAAAATAATCCATATAACACAAAACAATACAAGAAGCTGACTATTACACAAGAAAGGCATAATGAAAGTTTACTTTCTCTGTTGATACTATCTTTTTTTTTCCTGTTAGATCAGGTTTCTCCACTACCCTAACTCATTCTGTTTCTTGTGCAATATCTTTGAGCCTTAGGTTATTGTCTCAGGTAATTGGCAATAACCAGACTTTAGTTTCATGCAAGTTTAGATAAGCTTATTTTGCGAAAAAAATCTTATCGGACGTTCTTATACACTGAAGAGCCAAAACTTTATGACCACCTACTCAATAACGCGTTGCGCCACCTTTGGCCTGCAAAACAGTTGCAACTTGCCTTGGTATGGATCCCGCAAGTTCAAGGTAGATGACTGGAGAGAGATTGTACCAAATGTCTAAGCAGCGGTCACGCATAGTCGAGATATTCCGACATGGTGATGTTTGAGCTCTGAGTTGCCGCTCCATGACATCCCAAATGTGCTCTATTGGATTAAGATCCGACGAGTTAGGTGGCCAGGACATTAATTGGAATTCATCCTTATGCTCCTCGAACCACTCCAACACAATTCGAGCGTTATGACATGGGGCGTTGTCCTGCTGGACTATTCCATTTCTAGTTGGGAATACAGACGCCATGTAAGGATGCAACTGGTCCGCAATGATGGTAAAGAATATTAAGCAGCGAGTGTAAAGAATATTAAGATAAATGGCATGCCATATAACAATCGATTTGTCAAGAGGGAATACATTGTTACTTTATGTTCATCTTTTAAGCATTACTGACATCGGCGCGCGCACGTGAAATCGCTTTGTCGACGCACGATTGCTCAAGTGCTTATTAAGTAGCGGAAGAATGGAGGTACTTATTGGTTTTATAATGTCAGTCCATCCCCTTCATAATTTCTACATTTTTTGAGGTAGAATGTTGAAATTCGGAATGTAGCTTCCTATGGGCATGTCGATCTGCACTATTGAGTTTGGTTTTGATTGGTACACTGGGGTCGGACTTACGGGGGTGGGATTCAGAGAGGACAAAATATCTATGTGCTATTTAGGTACGAAATGGCGTGAAATTTAGTATCCAGATTCCTCTAGGCAAGATCAACGTTACTATGAAGCTTAGGCCCAGTTGTTCCATTGGGGTCGGATTCGCGGGGGTAGCAGTCACTTGGTCTTTAGAATTATGGCAACATATAGCATGTGATATATATTATACGTTCGGGAATGATGAGAAAGGAAAGAAGATATGAGCTTTTTTGCATTTTTCTACAAATTACGTTCAAGAAAATTAATTTTTTGATTAAAAAACTTGGGGAGAGGTAAAAAGTGCAGATAAGGGGGTAAAAATAGATGACTCCAGGATCTGCTATCCCCCCCACCCTCCTCGGGGGGGGGGGGGTTAAATTGTTTTTAATAAATGTATAAATGTGTTTCTGTTTCACTGCTAAAGCTCCTCCTTGGAATGTTTACAAGATTTTATTATTATTGTTTGTCATATCCAGTGTTTTTCTTTAATGGCACTAATGGCATACGCTCCCTGTTGTTGTTCGTATTATGGCCTCCGGGGTTTGTAATCAACATCTTGAATTCTCTTTATTTGATGGTGAATGCGGTCGTAGTAATAAAGGCCATGCTGCCCATGGCAGAGGTTGTGTACCCTGTAGGTAACGCGGTATCCGCTTTCCAGCCTTCCAGTGCTCTTGTGTGTAAATCGAGATGAATTGTCTCAGGGCACTAATGGCATACGCTATATCTGGTCGCGTTGAGGTCGCAAGGTACATGAGTGATCCCACCAAACTTTGATATGGGATGCATATAATGGGGTTTCTCTGGCAGGCTAAGCTTTTGATTTGCATCTATTGATGTTGCAATTGACTTGCATTTCTCCATTCCAAATCGTCTTAAGATATCTTCAGTATATTTGGATTGTGTCATTGTGATTGTTCCTTCCTTGATATTCTGGTGGAATTCAATTCCAAGGCAATAATGGATTGAGCCAAGATCTTTCATATCAAATTTGGAACTCCATTCTGATTTTAATTGCGATATCCAATCCTTTTTGTTTGACGCTATAATAAGGACGTCGACGTAGATGGCAACAATCATTCTGTCATTTTCTCTCTGTGAGAAGTACATGCATGGGTCTGCAAATGTTGGTCCTAAGCCAGAAGTACGTAGTGCTTGATCTAGCTTTTTGTACCACTGTCTTCCAGATTGTTTCAGACCATACAAGGATTTCCTTATTCTACAAACTTTTTCATCATACTCACCGAGCTTCAGGAGCGATTCATTTATAGTAGTTAGGATGTCCTTAGTGATTTCTCTTCCATCTTCGCCTTGCTGTATAATTTCATGTAGGATTTCTTTTAAATTTTCTGGTAGTTCCATGTGGATTTCTTCATCGATATCCCCATTTAAGTATGCTGTCACGACATAGAGTTGGTGAACTTCTAAATCGAGTTCCGCAGCCAATGCCATCAATAATCGAATGGAACTTGTTATTACGACAGGAGCATACGTTTCATGGAAATCAGTTCCAGGCTGTTGTGCGTATCCTTTTGCAACAAGTCGCGCCTTTCTTCGTTCGACTTCCCCTTCTTGGTTCAACTTTGTGCCCAAAACGATTCTATTTCCAATTAGACTTTTTGTATTGTCTCTGCCAATAATGTCCCATGTTTTACATTTCATTTGAGCAACGAATTCCTTTATGATGGCTTCTTTCCATTCTGCTGCCTCCGTTCCTGATAGTGCTTCTTTCCATTCTGCTGCCTCCGTTCCTGATAGTGCTTCTTTTATAGTTGAAGGAGCTGGTAGGACAGTGCTGGAGGATTCCTCCGTTATATCTGTTTGGTTCATATTTTCGTGAGTGTTCTCATCTTCGTATAATGTTGCGACTTCTTCATGTTCCGTAGTTTGAGGGATATCTTTTGCATGTGTGTTGAATAGCTTGCGAGGTCTTCCTCGTTTACCAGTTCGAATGAAACTCGGGCGACCCGGATGTCTCTTCATTTTGTTGTCGATTTGTTTATCATTTGTCTGGTCTATGTTGTTGTCATCTGTGATCTCGGTAGCTAACTCTGTGTTTGTCTCTTGATGTGGGATGCTGAAGATTTGTTCGCTCTGTGCCTCCCCTTGTTCCTGATCCAAAAGGTTTTCACAGGGTGGATTATCTATAATATAATATCTTCAGTCTCTTTTGCATCTTCAAGAAATATCACATCACAGCTGACGATGACCTTCCTTTCTTCCTTTGACCATAGACAATAAGCTTTAGATTCTTCAGAGTAGCCTATGAATATGTACTCTTTTGAACGAGGATCAAATTTTCTATTCTGTGGGTGCTTATCTAGTGCCAGTACTCTCGCTCCGAATTTTCGTAAGTGTGATGCAGACGGGCGCTTTTCATGCCAGATCTTGTATGCTGTTTCGCCATGTAAAACCCTTGAAGCACATCGATTTCTGACATAGTTAGCCGTGGCAACAGCTTCAGCCCAGAATGATGGTGGTAACTTAGACTGTAGCAATAAACATCTGGTAGTTTCAACGAGTGTGCGATTCTTTCGCTCAGCGACTCCGGTCTGTTCAGGCGTATGTGGTACGGTCAGTCTTTGTTTGATTCCATGTTTAGCAAGGCATCCCCTGAATTTCTTTTTATTTCTGTGGTGTTGTCCGACTGCAGAAACTTAATTCTATTTCATGTTATGCTCTCAGCATGTTCTTTGTATTTCTTAAATGCTGATAGGATATCATTTCTTTGTTTTAAGAAAGCAACCGCACAATATAGGGACTTGTCATTAATGAATGTAACAAAATACTGGCTACCGCCATGCCATTTGGTTCTCATCGGCCCTCAGATGTCCGTGTGTACGATGTCGAGCAATTTTGATGAACTTGCACCTTCAGATTTTGGGAATATTTTCTGTGTTTGCTTCCCTTTAATGCACGTTTCACACTGTGGTAAGTGTTCACTGATGTCGATGCTCAATCCCTCCATGCTTCCATTTCTCATCATGTCTTTTAAATGTTTGTTCATTGACATGCCCCAGTCTTTCATGCCAGTCCATGATGCTTAATTTTTGTGCACTTGCAGCTGTATATGGGTATTTTGGTTGGCTTTCACATAGTACAGGTCACCTTTTCTCTTTCCGGTAAGCACTGTTTCACCCTTCGAGTTCATTATGATTGCATCATGCTCTCGGAAGAGAACTTGATATTTCCTGTCAGTTATTTTTGATACTGACATGAGATTCGAACGTAGATTTGGCACATATAACACATTTGAGAGTTCTATAGCTTTCACCTTTTCTCCATTGGGAATTATCACTCTTGTATCCCCAATTCCTTTGATCAGTGTGGTTTCATTGCTTGCTAAATTTATTACACTGGAGATCGATTGCACATTGTTGAGTTGCTCTTATT
The DNA here is from genome assembly GCA_023313115.1 of Rhysida immarginata. Classification (NCBI taxonomy): domain Eukaryota; kingdom Metazoa; phylum Arthropoda; class Chilopoda; order Scolopendromorpha; family Scolopendridae; genus Rhysida; species Rhysida immarginata. Next base: position 94,126 of record JAHWFO010026271.1, read on the forward strand.
TGCTGTCATGTGTGATGATGATCCGCTATCTAGGCACCATTCTTCTAATTGACTTTTGTGTTTTTCAGTTGCTTTAAAGGCAATGTATGTTTCATCACTTAATGTGGCAGCTTCCTTCCTCTCTTTATTTACTTGGTCATGAGGAATTTTTGTCCTGCAATCCTTGGCCTTGTGTCTTTTCTTCTTGCAGCGGTGGCACTTGTACTTGAAACCTTCTGAATCAGATTGTTTCTTCAGGTATCCTTTCTTTATTCCCAATTTTTGCCTTGATTTTCCTTGACTGAAGAGGGCTTCTGTTTCTGCATCTTCATTTTTCGATTTTCTTGCATCGGTCTTCCATGATTTTAACCTTCAGGATTTCAGGTTTGCGTAATTCATCACGTGACTCGATAGCACATCGAAAATTTTCATATGAATCTGGGAGGCTATTCAGTAACATTATAGTCAATAATTCGGCATCCAAGTCCAAGTTCATCTCACCAAGCTTATCAACGGTGTCAAAGAACAGTCCCAGGTGTGTCCGCACATTGTCACCCTCCTTCATCTTGGTCATAAGAAGGCGTTTTAATAGCATTGCCTTTCTTGCTGGGTCTTTTGATTGATATATGGATTCCAACTTTAGCCATATCTCACGAGATGTTTTACACGATTTTATTTGTTTCAGTTCAGGTGGACTTATTGCTAAGATTAAGTCTGATCTTGCTTTCCTGTCCGCCTTGTCCCAGGCATCAATGGCCGCGATGCTGCTAGGAACGACCGCGTTTAGCATCGGACGCTCAATGTCGCCATTTACATAGCCCCAGCTATCGTTCTTTATACAGACGGCTTCCGTTTGTAATTTGCACGTATCATAATTATTGTATAAACTCGAAGTTTCTCGTTTAAATTGTATTTGCTATAGTTTCAGTTTCAAAAGTTGTTGTTGTCTTTTTTTTGACCACAGATGTCGCAGCGCTTTTTATAATAAACTAGCTGATATACCCGGCGTTGCTCGGGGTATTTGTTTGATGAAATTTTGCAATATATGAAGACATGAACAGTTAGTACGAGGGTTGGAACTTTAATAGTGGCAACTGTTTTTTACAGCTGATATAAAAGAAATAGCTGGTTCGAAGTTTTACTGTCCTTCAATGTAGTTACCAGCATTGTGAATAATCCGTTTCCAGCGATGTGAAAGTCGTAGGATACCTTTAGCAGCGCCTTCCACATCGCACCTTTGTGGAAGATCAGGGAGAACCTATTGTAGAACCCACCCATCTTTTTGTATTCTCGGCAGCATACAGCGCAAGCTGTGGCTGATTTATTCGTCTGCCGTCTCTGCAGCTCTTGATGTTGTCGCTCTATTCCGCATATCACTGCGTCGAGCCTCCCGCTCTTCTGTCGTCTCTGTGATTCGTGAAGCACGTGCTTTTTCCCGCTGACTCGCAAGTCTGTGCTCCCGTGCCTCGACAGATTCCGCATTCGGTATTAATTTTTTCCCTTTGCTTTTGGATTCACTTGGCCAATAACCTTACGTTTTTTAGGCGGCATTTTATAAACTACGAACTACTAGAAAACTCTTTAAAAATACATGAATAACAGAAATTGTATACAGTACTTTGATTTCAACCACATGTGTAGTAGCATAGTAAGAAATCCAGAGATGCGACAGGAGCGCGTAAAAATTGGAAACTGCTGACGTCATGATCCCATGGGACCATGTATCGTTTCCAAAGCAAATCTGTAAACAACTCTGTATTAAACTAGGGCGGACTGCGACTCGCGGAGCGCGATAATCTTATCCAATAAAAGAGCGAAGCTTTTATTGTCAAATTTCAACGTTTATTTATGGTTTGATCAGAGTAATGACTTTAATTTTTGAATTTCATCGCGCCGAACGATCCACGAAGAATGCTTATTGATTGCCAACAGTCGCGAAATCGGAAAAGCTGGGTCAATTAGAAGACCATCAATGGTTTTCACTCTTGAAAGCGCAACATACGTTAAACCAAGCCCAAATTCAGTGTCACCAATATCAATCACTGCTTTGTCGACAGTGATTCCTTGAGCTTTATGCACAGTAATTGCGTACGCCACTTTCAACGGAAACTGTTTACGTGAACAACTCACGCCATTTTTCTTGAATCCAACAGAGACAGGTGTAATCGGAACGACACTGTCATACAGACACGGACCAGTGTAGTTGTCGAACTCAACCAGTATACATAATGGTAACTCACTAAGATGGTTTCTAGACTCTGTTTTCTCATACAAAATTTCTTTGACCGTACCAACAGCTCCATTACACAAACCTCTGCTTGTCCAAAGATTTCTCGTCAGCATAATGTGTGTGTTTTTAGACAAGCAAATAATTGCAGCCAACCCTTGTGCTTCATCAGAACTTGCATTTTCTGCCGTCAAGTTGTTGTGTAGAGCTTTAATCCTCGTAACTGGTTCACCAAGTGTACGAAGCATGTGGTCGTTATGTTGGTCAACACTTTCTTTCTTAGATTTAATTCGGATGCTGGAATTGAAGTCTGAACGGTTGGCAATATTAAGTGAGAACCGTGTTGAAAGAACTTGATAATCGCTGTCACTAATTGATCCGTTTCCAATGTTACAAAGAACTGTGCGGAACTGCTCTTGTTCGGGCCCACTTTGTCTCATAATTTGCGTAAGTTCAAAATACTTGTTGAACTGTTTGAACAGTAACTTTCCTCGTTGTGCGAAGGGCTTCGCCATATTTTCTATGTTGAAAAATCTATTAGCGCGTGCAATTGTTTGTTTACATTTTTTTCAATGCATTTCAATGGGAACAGCTAAATGTGATTATTCCTCGATGGCTGAACCGATTTTTAAAATTTTTATTTAGTGACCATCAGAATGGTCATGTCCAGCTGTGTGCAAAATTTCATTTGTCTATGTTCTCTGGTTCAAACGTTTTATGCGCACAAAGAATTTTGATTTTCGCCTGATAACAGAGCTTCGGTAACGCTTCGCTCTAATAAGGAACTGAAGCGTGGCAAGCTCGCATATCCAGAATAAATAAATAAACTCTATTGTGGATATGTGATCTCTTGCTTCTTTTCAACGCTTCACTTTAGTAAGTGCTTCAAAGGTTATTTTTAAATAAAACATGTTAGCCTGCGAAATAAAAGTTTTACTCCAGAAAATTCAAATTTTTCTTTGTTTTTTAAACAATGGATAATAAAAGAAAAAAGAAAACCTCCTTGGTGTGCTGCAAAAAATTGTTCCAATTCGAGATTCAAAAATCCTGCATTACGTTCCAAACGCTTTAGAACGCTAAGAAAATGCAATAAAACAAAATTACTTAACAGTTAGTTTATTATACATGCAAATAATTCAAGAAATATATATACGCTGTGTAATAAAATAAGTAGTACAACATTTAAATGAAAATGATAAAAGGCAAAATTTCATATTAAGAAACCCCAGGTTTACTCTGACTTTACGAAGCGAAATTAGGATTGTTTATAAAAAGTTTGTCGGCCCTTTATTTTTGTAATTATTATTATTATTTATTTATTTATTAAAATTATATGTTATTGTAGACTCAATTGTATATTTTGATTTATAGATAGATACCATTTGAAGCAGTGGCCAGTCGTAAATTTAAAACTACGTGTTTTTGTCAAATTAGGAAAACGTTTTATAACACAAATTAGAAATAGAAATTACTTTTTCAAAATAAATCCGATTCTATATTCCATAACGCGTAAAATTATTTTAAAATAAATTAATGAAAAATTAGTAATTTTATTTAAAATGAGCAAAAAGGTTATGAATATCATCAAATTCGATAATGCTAAATGCACATTTGAAGAAGGTATGCCACATATTTTAATTCATTTGAAGAAGATATGCATTTTAAACAATAAGCCTAATGTTAATTAGCCATATTTAACAATAAATCTAGTATTAATTAGCCATTCATGAATGTTGACCTTAATCATTCAGTATCGTGTTGAGAGTTACTTTTTAACACTAACTCTAAGATCAATCCCAAAAATTCGCATTGTTGCATGTAAATTAGCAGAGCTAAATTACTGCTTCTGCTCTTTTCTGTTTGTCACTCTTGTCCCGCACAACATCCGCTCATACCCTCCCCCTTTTATTAAGCAGATGGAACCGTCCTCAAAATGAAAAGGAATAAACGAGTGATAGAGAGTGAAAGTGGAAAGAGATTCTTCAGCTCAAAAACAAAGCTCTTATTGAAGGGAAAAAAAATGCGCAATTTATTTAACTCATTAATTAACTCATCATTAATTTAAGTTTTTTGAGAAATTTCAGGTAGACAGCGCTCTTCCTCTTGCTTTGAAGATCAAGTGTGCACAATTTTATCAAGATCGGATTAAAACTGTAGATTTGTATAAGAGGCAAATAAATATACATACATACATACATACTGTTGCGTGCATTTTTCTCTTCACGCACTCTAATTTCACCGAATTTTTTTTTTCTGTTCATTACGCCTAAAACGTTTTTTTTTTTCAATCTGCTCTTGATGGACAGTAAATAAGATATTATGTCTGTCTCACAGCTTATTCTTTCCCATTCGGGCGTTATTGGTCGGGCCTCCCATTTCTTAGGCTACCTCTTCTGTGATCGGCGTCTGGTTATAGCCAAGATTTTCTTTTCGAGCTATGATAGTATCATGCTGAACCCGCTCATTGGTTTATTCTTAATTTTCCTATGCTAATCGGAGGTTACGGTGTCCCCCTCCTATACAATTTACACACATGACGTGCTCAGTTTACGTTGGGTTTTATTTTTTCAGAATTTTCCTTGTGTCGTTATGGAGCTTTGTCCTTCACTTTCAAGTTTTCACTTATCATTAGGAAATATCCATGTTTCCGATTATTCTATATCTGGCCAGGTAGCTACAGTGTAGACGCAATTTTTTATAGTAGAAAATACTATCTGCTAGTAAGTTTAGGACAGCTTTACATAGACCCAATTTTTTTTGCTAGGATTTTCTAGAATAAATTCTTTTTGAGCTTAAAAATTTCTTTTTATATTATGAAACTTCATAGTTCCAATTTTTTGGAATTTCTTGGCCCAGAATCAAATTCTGGATTAACTAGAATTTTCTCCGTTCACTCCCTGCTACGGGTTCCGGAAGATTACGGATCGTTAATTGATATGAATTGTTTTCGCTTAATTTGGGATTTTTCCCTTGAGAGTTACTCTTGAGATTTTTTTTCAGGGTTTTTATATATTTTACAATATATTTTTTTATTATTGGCATCGCTTTTCGTTATTATACCTTAACCTCTATTGTTGTAATGGCAATCTTTTTTACAAGACAAGTTTACTGTATTTTTTATCGCGCAATCGTTTTGTTATCAGAGGCTCTTCTTTTAGAGGGGCGCCCGCTGTTAAATATTTGTCTTGCGCGAGTCTTGCTTAGGTCTCGTGATATTTTCTTTTTTTCCTTGAAAGAAAAATATTCCTCTTGGTAGTCAGTTGCTAGCAGAACGAGCAAGGAGTCAGTTGCCAGCCATTCGAGTACGGAACGTCAACTGAGGTTGGTTAGCAATCGAACTTACGACATTCAATGAACTATGGTACTGCTCAATCACTATTCGACGGTAAACCGACTTCGACCCTGGGTCTCGGAATTACGATAAAATGGGCAAACCTCCTTTTGTAGCGTTAACTCGA
>JAHWFO010026271.1:109789-135317 GCA_023313115.1 Rhysida immarginata
AAAAAAGGGATAATTTAGGGGCTGTTAATACTACTTGGGGCTAATCAATTTTTTGTTTGAGATTTGAAGTTTCTTCTTTTCTCAACGATTTTTTTGATCTTGTCTACGGTTTCTTGACTAACTAAAAATAACTGCTTGCTTTTGCATTTCTAAGGGTTTGGTCCTGTTTTTTTGTGGTTTTTTTTGGATTGGGATTTCTCCTTAAGGGTTTTCTCTTAAAAATAAATAAATTCCGAGCTTATCGGGAATCGAAAATTCTTTTCCTGGCACGCTACAATACATACATATATACATTTTTATATATATAGATAGATAAAGATGGACGAAACTCTAAAGAACGTTTTGTGCTTTCTTCTATGTACAAAATCTTCTTTAAGCATAATAACGGCTTGAACATTGGTGCCGAAACCCGGGAAAGGGACAATAAGACGCAAAAGAATCCAAGAAAACGACCGGGATAAGTGGCGAGTCGGAAGTTAACAGAACGGTGGAAATCTTTCACTTTTGAACATAGAAACCACGCTCTGAGCGGCATGGCGGAGCTTTTGATCAGAAAACGAGCGCCTATAAGAGCGGCGGTGACACAGATTTGTAACCAAATTCTATCCATTGGAGTAGATGGGTTAGACCCGCTGCAGCTAAAAGAACTCATATGCAGCTACAAAAAAGAGAGCCACAGTTGGTCGCATTGGATGCGGAAATAGAAGCAGTCTCCCCCGAGGATGCAATAACCAAAGAAATAGAAGCCGTCCTCACCTATGAAGATACTAAAAGCACAGGTTAGACTAGAATATTTATTGACGAAACATAAGAAAGCCCCAGAAACGAGGGCCGTAGAAAATAACGATAACAAAGGTGAAACACTGATTCTATGGTGGTGGGGAACGATACAAATGTGAACAATGACGTCACCTTACATAATGGTAGTGCGACGAGTTCTAGAAGAATGTCGATTCGACTGCCAAAGATCATTTTGCCAAAATTCAAAGGGGATGTTACAGAATGGTACGATTTTTGGCCTGTATGAAGTATGATGAATTGACGGGCCCCGACAAGTTTACATACTTGAAGTCTTTGCTGGAAGGGGAAGCCTCATCTGCAGTTGCTGGACTTCCGATAACAGAAGCCAATTACCAGACAGCCATAGAAATCTTACAAAAACGATTTGGCAGAAAAGAATTACTGATTCAAACTCACATGAATGAACTTTTGAATCTCACACCAGTCAAGGATATCAAGAATGTGAAATCCTCGAGAAGATTGCACGACCAATGTGAAAAGAATTTAAGAGGTCTGGAGGCGCTAGGTGTCAAAACGGGTGAGTTTGGAACACTGTTGTGCCCTCTTTTGACTAAAGTAATTCCGGAAACCATCGTAGTGGAGTTCAGTCGACAAAAGATGGAGACGATGATGAATGGAATGCAACAGAACTTTTGTCCTTCCTTGAAAAAGAGGTAAGAAGCAGAGAAAGAGCAGAAAAAATGACAACAGAAAGAAAAGAAATAGACATCTGCTCTCCCAAACCTAAAAACACCAAAGAAAATATACCTAGAACTAAGCCCTCCGCCATAGCATTGACGACATCAGAGGAAGCAAATAAATGCATACTCTGTCAAAGTGAGGAACATCAGAGTAAAGAATGTTCCCTAACTGAACAAGAAACGTTAGAAAGCGTCAAAAAATCGGGAAGATGTTTCTACTGCATGAAAAAAGGACATACAGTTCGTTTCTGTAGACAAAGGAAAAAGATGGTTGGTTGGTTGAAATTTTAGGTCGTCGGCTGCTACGGCCATTTTGCGCCCGACAAAAAGTTTAAATATCCACAGTTTATGGACCAAAAGTTTTAAAACTCAGATAAAAAATGAATGAAAAACGTAAATTATAAAAATGTAAAAGCAATAAACAGTATGAGTATGTTAATTTAGAATCACAAAAAATTTTAAAACCAACCTTTTTTTTTCTATGGTTCTCCCCTAACAATAGATCTCATGAATAACATAGCTCTACTGAACAATGTAAATTAGTGTGTAAAGGGTACTAACTAACTAAAAAATGATTAAAATCCATTTTCGTATGGGTTGTCCCCTAATAAAAATTGGTGAATATGATTAGTGTGTAAAGAGCACTAAATAAAACATATACTTAATGATCAAATATATACAATGCAAAAGCAATAAAAGGATGACTATATGAATTTAAAAACATGAATAATTTTTAAAAATAGAAATATTTTTTAAAAAATTATAGGGTTGTTCCCCAACAAAAAATCTAGTGAATGATTCAGTCCATATAAGCGTCGTAAATCAGTGTGTAAAGGGCACTGTATTAAAATATGGAGCTGGTTCTTTTTTTAATAAATGGATGTGAGTAAGACGGCTGTGACCAATCCTAAGCCAAATAAGAACGACATCTTTGCGCCTGTTTGTTAGACAAGGTAATGCCCACGGTATGGTGGCACGCTTTATTTCAAATAATTTATTAGCAGGGTTCAGAGGCCAAGAATCCTGTCAAGAAGATCTGAGTTTATTGGAAATCACCGGGTATAAATGCTCGGGGATTAAAAGCAATTCAGAGATCGGTAACCGAGTAATAGCGTGTTTTGCTACCTTATCGACCCGTTCATTTTGCTGGATACCTATGTGACTAGGGATCCAGACAAAATAAATTCTGGTACCTTGGGAATCCAGGAAATGCAGGTATTTCCTGGATTCTTTTGACAAAAGGGTTTTCAGAATTGAATGATTCCAACAATTGCAATGCGCTCAGAGAATCAGAAAATATCCAGAAGTTGCAATTTGGATATTGAAAAGAGAACTCTAATGCTTTGGCTATCGCTACCGCTGAGAAGATGGAAAACTCTTTTGGCAAATGATAAGAAAAAACCGAATTGTCTATGAGAAATGCACATCCGACTCCATCATCTGATCTGGACCCATCTGTGTATATGTGATATCCGTCTGGAAGGGCTTCTAAAAAATTCTTAAAAAGTGCCCTAATTTCGGCTTCTATAAAATTCGGTTTCTTTCCAGATTATAATTTATATCTGGTTGGGGGAGAATCCATTGAGGAACATCGCTGACCTTTCAGCTATGCATGGCTGAAAATGAGATGTTCAAGCTCCCCAGAAAGTTTTGGAATAAATTGTTTATGCTTCTACCGAGCAATTATTCTTAGTGGAAGTTCTTAGATAAGCTACTGCTGAGTATGCTTCAGGACTGGCATCTCCAACTATGTGAAGTTTTACTTCGACATTTCCATTCTCAATGGCGATTCGTTGTATCCATCTTGGGATTCTAATTTTTCCTAACATTGGTAATTCATCTAGCCATTTTGTTCATTTCTTGGAGATGGAATCAGGAATTGGATTGTCCCATTCTATGTTAATTTCCCATAACCTTTGGAAAAGCAATTTAGCTCGAATCAGAAATGGGCTCAAAAAACCTAGTGGATCATAAATTCTCGATGTAATGCTTAGCAGAATACGCTTCGTTGCACATCCTTGTTCTTGTAGATGTACATCTGAGAATTTGAATTCGTCTTCTTCATTGTCCCACTCCATTCCCAAAAATTTGAATGCCTGAGATGAGATCAAAGTGTCGTTATTGTCGACGACACTCCATTCTTTCTTCAACTTTGACGAATTTGTTTGCCATTTATGTAACTTCATACTTGCAGTTGCCAATATTTCGGTAATTTCTTTCCGTAATTGTCTTGCCTTTTCGATGCTATCCACACTGATTAAAAGATCATCAACATACATATGTCTATCAAGAAGAAGAGCAGCTTCAGGATAGATATGTTCGTACTTCCGGAAATGATGTCGTAGGGTAGCTGCCAGCAGAAAAGGGCTACATGTTGTGCCAAATGGGACACTCTTCATTCTAAATTCTTCGACGTTATTCACTGCTTTATGAGGCATATAATAAGTCGTTGGATTCATCGACTTCTTAGGTACTTTCTCTGCAAATCCATTTATTTCATAAGACCTAATTCCTGTGTCGTATTCTTTTCATCTTTCGGGGTTCCTTCTCAAACGTTGCATTAGTAGGCAAAGACGTCTTACAGCATGTTGACGATTGTCATTTAGCGAATCTTTCATTCCCTTCCAAAGAAGACCAACTTCATATCTGTTATTGGAGTAGTCTAAATTTTCTTGAAATAATTTCATAGCCTCTTCTCTAGAATTTAGGCATTCGTTTTCCTTTATACCAATGTGTTCCAGCTGCCAAAATTTTTGAAGCGCAACATCAGTATCTTCAATATACTGTTCAGTCGTACCAGTATGTAATACAGTCAAAACACTATTTGAATACCTTGGTTTCGATGCTAAATCTCCTTGTAAACACCAACCAAAAACTGTATTTGTAGCAACCAATCTAAGGTTGAGGCGGTTAATTTCTCCAGTAACAAACTGTCAAAAGTAATCATTGCCAATAAGAAGATTAATCTCCTTTGACCTCACTGCTTGAGACTCAACATTTTCATCAGCTAAGCTCATTCCTTGAGATGTTAATTCCTGTCATAAACGTGGATCAGGAATATTCATAATATCATTCCATATCTCTGGAACCTCTAATGCCTCAAGATAGTGAATTTTACTATTAAATTGGCTTTTTAAAGGCACTAATACTCTTCGACTACAAATTGGGGTACTTTCATTACTGCCAAATATATTCAGTTGAAGATGTTCCTTACCCGTAGGTTTAAGGTTTAATCGTTGAGATAAAGATTCTTTGATAAAGGATTTCTGACTGCCACTATCAAAAACCATACGAATAATACATTTCTGTTTCTTCGGCATAATCCATACCCTAGCTGTCTGAGAAAGTATAGTCATTGACGAGAACTCCGAGGCATGTAAATTGTGCACATTGGTAACGTCAACGCTGGAATCTGAGGTCTCATTGACCTTATCTGTCTTACTGATCAGATTTGTTTTTTTTAAGTGATTGCCGCCGCAATTTACACATTTAATTCTCTGATTTTTACATTTATTGACAAAACGTCCCTTTAGGAAGCATCTGTAACAGCATCCTTCAATATGTTTCGTCGTTCAGATATCGACATCGTCTTATCACATTTGTAAAGAGAATGCATCCCATCGCAGAATAAGCAATTTGTTTCTTCCTTTCCTTGTGACACTAAAGTCATCGCTGTGAAGTGTTTCTCTTGATTATATTTCCCTTTCCTGGAAGACCTTGAGTCTATCTGCATTTTAGATATCCTCTGACACGTTTCTAACATTTCTATTTCCTTTCCTAGGAAATTAAGCAACTCTGTGAAAGGAGAATCTAAGACATCCGTTTTCTCGTGTGCGGTTGCGCTTGTGGTCTGGGATGACTTCTGTCTTTGGAATTCACAAAAAATCTCTTCAGGTATTGTTCTGGCTAATACTGTGTACAATGTAAGCTCAAATTTATCTTTCTGAATACCAAGGGCTTCTAGGCCACTAATATGCACCTTAACGTAGTCATGTAGTTTACGCAAGGTTGCTATTTCTCTCCTATTTTTTACAGGCCTCATGTTCAAAAGTTCGTTAATATGTTCATTCCGAATCATTTCTATGTTGCCAAATCGTTTCTGCAATAACTCTACAGCTGTTGTATAGTTCTCTGACGTTAACGGTAGATCCGTTATCGCTAGTAGAGCAGGGCCCTTTAGTACACTTTTTAAGTAGCTAAATTTGTCAATGGGAGACAAAGAAGGGTTTTAAACCTATCCCAGAATGTGTACCATTCGCTTGCATCTCCATCAAAACGTGGTAATTCTAATCGTGGGAGTCGAGGCATTTGCATTGGTATTACAGATTGCATCATAGTTGAATTGGTACTGGTATTTACGCTATTAGGGTTTTCAGTGGTAGTCTGGTTAGCAAGAGTTTCTAATAGAATAGTTAATATGGCTTTCATGTCTAATGCTAATTCTATGTATTTTTGTGCACTTTCGTACTCACGATCGAATTCTTCCTCTTGAAGATATGGTTCCAAATCATTATTTAGCTTGCTTAATTCAGCGTCCTTTTCTTCTATTTTCAATAGCTGGGCCTTCAACGAGACTCGAGAGGCTTCACTCGGATCCTCTTGTAACTTTCCAGCTTCATGTGCGAGCTTAGTTAGGCCTTGTCGTAGAACGGTACGTTTCTTAGGCAATTGAATCTACGTCGTCATTGTTCAGCTGCCGACGTGGTTCGCTTTCTCGCTTGCCGAAATTCTTAATTATTATTTGCCACTCAGCTTTCCTTCCCGGGTTTCGGCACCAAATTGTCGGAAATGTTCGTTCAATTAGTTAAACTTGAAGGAAAGAGTGAGACATCGGAGAATGATAAGCTACAACTTACTTTAATCATTCTTTTTACAACAATGACAAGCTACAAGTAACAATAACAATGTAATAAGCTAGGATTGTTCACTGTTTATAGAGTGCGTGCTCGGTCTTATTTTCTACATGCGATTCTTCGATACATTTTTGTCTTTGAAAGGAGGCTGAGTAACGTTTTATTTGTGAAACCTCAGCAAATATCCTTCCGAGGATATTAGCTACCTCTTTCGGATCAAAGTATGTATGACCATTTTCAATGAGTGAAGGGAGTTTATTCGGGAGTCTTTTCCTATTTATTTTTCTAATCATATTCCATATAGTTTGAAGAGGAGTGTTTTCATTAATGGAGGAGATATAATCCTTCCAACAGAGTTTCTTGTTTGTGAAAATGATTAGTTTACGACTGGCCCCTTTTTTCTTGTAAGTAATAAGATTCTCAAGAGCGGGTTGTGCGGAAAAAATGCGGAGCTCTCTTACGTTCTCGAACCGCTAGGGCACATTCTTCATTCCACCATGGCAGTGGAATTTTCGTGTAAGAGGATCTACACTTAGGAATGAATTTTTCTGCCGCATGGAGGATGCAGGAAGTGAAATCCTCTACAGCCTCATCTACAGATGGAAAGGGAGTTTTATTCTCAAACTGTAGACGGGATTGAAAGACCTGTTAGTCTGCTTTATCCAATTTCCAACGTGGTAGAGGGTTGGAAAAAGTAGAACTCGGGGAAATACTGATCGGGAAATGATCACTACTATGTAAATCTGAGAATACGCTCCAGGCTAAATTAGGTGTGAAAGATGAAGAGGATATAGATAGATCGATGCATGGCAGAGAGCCGTTGGCTGAGTGGAGCAATGTTGGCGAGCCATCATTTAACAAATTGATGTTAAAAGAATTCAAAACTTTCTTTATCATATATCCTCTTTCAGAGAGCTTTATAGACCCCCAAATGGGATTGTGGCCGTTAAAATCACCCAGAATAAGAAAGGGGCTTGGAAGTTCACACAGCAGAGATGACAAAGATTTTTCATCCGTATATTGATCCGGAGGTAGATACAGCGAACATACAGTTAGAGGTGAGAGATCTTTGAATAAAACTATAACTGCTACCACCTGGAGATTAAATGTTAAATTAATGGTAGTAAAAGGCAAACATCTTTGAACTAAGATGGCAACACCACCACAGGCTTTATTTCCCGATGTATAATCCTTCATAATAAAATTAAAGCCTTTTAGGGTAGGAAACTGGGATGGCAAAAGGAACGTTTCTTGCAAAGCCAATAAGGAGAAGGAGAACTTATTGACTAAAAGCTTTAGGTCTTCTAAGCGACGAAGAACCCATTAAGGTTCCATTGTAACAGTGCCATGGTGAAGGTTTTAAGATGTAAGTTTAAACTCCCGAGATAACTCCATCTCCTCAATAGGAGATACCTGTAAATTTAAAGGAAGAACTAGCCCTCCCCCCAAAACTGGAGAATTTTGTGCAGTTTCTACTACACGTTTTTAGGAGGTGTCAGAGGAAGGTGATACCTCTGATGAACGTTTCTTCCTATCTTCTCTCTCCGAAGTTTTTGGAGGATTCCTGGTGGTGAAATCGATTTCGAAATCCGAATAATGCTAGCAGATGGTTCTGTGGAGGTGGAAGTTCCACAGAAAAAGTCTGCAATACGCAAATCAGTCATTGTTGCAACTGACTTAACAGAAGGACGACTCTTAACCCACTGCAGCATAGTTACGGACTTCATTCTGTTCTACCTGCCTACATGCTTCCGAAAAAGACAAACCCCCAAGGACACGAACCTCTTGGACTTTCTTTTCCTTCCGCCAAATAGGACAGTCTCTTGAAAGGGCAGAATGGGCTCCCTTACAATTACAACACCGGAACTCGTTTGAACAAGCTTCCATCTCATGTCCGGGCAGGCCACACTTGCAACAGACTGCATTAAAATGACAGTTTGTTCTCGTGTGGCCGTACTTCTGACATTGGAAGCATCGCAAAGGGTTGGGGATAAAGGGTCTCACGTGACATTGGATATAGCCGACATAGATGGTATCAGGCAAAACTGTTCCCTCAAAGGTAACAATGAAGGAATTTGTAGGATGAAGAACACCATTCCTCCTTGGAGCGATCCGGCGAATGTCAACAACAGATTGATCATCCAATTTGGCAATGATTTCCTCATCCTCTATTCCTTCCAGGTCCTGGCACGTGAAAACACCTTTCTTGTAATTCAAGGTTGCATAGGGAGAAACCAAAACGGCTTTCCCTGCAAACCTTTTAAAGGATGAAAGGATGGTGGCTTGCTTATCCTTAACAACCTCGATCAATAGATTGCCATTAAAGAGTCTCTTAACATGTTTAGTATCCCCAATGAGGCGTTTGAGTTCTTTGGAAATTAAAAAGGGGGAGATGGTCTTAAACGACTCCTCACTTGCCATTTTCATCTCCAAAAACTTCGGATTCCTTGGCGGTCTTCTACTAGGTCTCCCTTCACGATTGTTATTATTATTTTATTTTTGATTTATTTGCTTATTTTGTTTACCCATATTAAGTAAAATGAATTTTCATCTCCCTCGCTCCCCACCCACCACCGAGCCCAACAAGGAGGATATAGGCAGCGCCTAACCCTGGAGCGACGACCAGCCGATTGATCTGGACGGGCTCATGCAGACCACCCATCCTTGCGAGAAGCAGGGGCCAAAGTGGTGTGTTGTTCCGGAAAGTCTTCCCTCAACCACCAGGTTCCCCTTTCCCCAGAAGTAGGGTCGCTGCGCACGGCAAACACGCAGTTGGACGTACTGGTCGTAATGGAGGCCATGTCAAAAACATGCCTCCATTGCGAGCACCGGTCCCTTTGGGAGGGTCCACAACCGACCGGACACTTTTAGTCTGGCCTCTCTGCTAAGGCCTGTCTGGCATGGGTGACCCAATCCAGCATAGCCCTTAGCGTCACTGAAGCACTCAAACCCCTCCACCACGTCAAGGTAGTGCCCACGGAGGGGAAAGGAAAAAGAAATGTGAATCATGTGACCGAGTACACAATACTCTCTTTGCGTGTAGACCCAAGACATCCGAAAATAAAGAAACATCGAGTGAAGTGACAACGAATACAATACAAAGCAAAAGACACTTCATCGCTCTACAGACGTTAACTGTGCTTGTGAAAAATGGACGTGTTTCGGAGAAGATCACATGCCTTCTAGACATAGGAAGCCAAAGAACCTTTATCAGTAAAAACCTAACAGATCGCCTGAAGCTGAAGTTCATTGGAGAAGAGGTCCTTTCAGTTAGACCTTTCGGACAAAGAAGTACAGCTGGCCAAAAATATGAGAAGGTACACCTCCATGTGAAAGATGCAAAAGATGCAACGGGTACCAAAATCCAGTTGGAAGCCATAGTGATGCCCTTCATCTCTGCATCAAGAACTCCAATGTTGACATCCAGTGTTAGATAGTATCTGGATGAGACAAAGGTTGAGCTGGCTAACACGTTCCAAGGTACTAAACAAACAGAAGTTGAATTATTGATAGGCAGAGATTTCTACTGGTCAGTAGTGAATGGAGAAATAAAACGAATTACAAATAAGTTGGTTGCGATTAACACAAAATTTGGATGGTGTTTATCCGGACCATTGCAAGATAAATAACACAAAATTTGCGATTAACACAAAATTTGAATGGTGTTTATCCGTGGATCGATGTTTCCACGCTGGAAATAAATGAAGTTCAGGTTGATATACTTGTAGATGAAAGTCTTCGTAGCTTCTGGGAGGTCGAGCAGATGGGAGCTAAGAAAGAGTCAAAACGAATCGGAAATAGACGACACGTTTGAAACCAGCCTCACGTATAAAAACAAGAGATACGAAGTAAGAATCCCATGGAAAGAATCAATTCAGACGTTGGACAATAATAAACGGGGAGCATCTTATCGTTTAATGAAATTAACACAAAGATTCAAAAGAGAACCGAAGTTGTACAAAGATTAATCCACTGTTATAAAGACACAAGAAAATGAAGGAATAATAGAAAAAGTCTTGAATCCAGAAAAATCTGAAAAGCGAGTATTCTATCTACCACATCAACCGGTGATCAAAGAAGATAGGCCCACTACAAACCTGCGAATAGTGTATGATGCTTCAACGCACGCTAAAGATCGACCTTCGTTGAATGACTGCATGAAAAAGGGGCCGAATTTTCTGCCTGACCTTTTGAAGCAGCTACTTAATTTTCGTAATAAGCCCATTGGGATCGCAGCTGACATTAAGAGCGCCTTTCATCAGATTGGCCTACATCCGGATGATCGAGACGCTGCCAGATTTTTGTGGCCAAAGGATTTGAAAAGTAAAGAACAAGAAGTCTATCGAATGACACGCGTGCCATTTGGAATGACAAGTCCGTTCCTCTTGATTGCTACTATAAAACATCATGTGAAGAAATACGAAAGTGAATTTCGAAAAACTAGCGAACAGCTGACAAATATGTATATGGACGATTTACTTACTAGTGTGGAAAGTGATCAAGCAGCTGTACGATTGTATGAAGAAACCATCCAGATAATGGATAAAGCTTCGATGCCTATGACAAAATGGGCAACGAATTCAAAGAATAACTGGGAAACATTCTCTGTTGGTAACCAAAAACGAGAAGTGCTGGGGATTGTCTGGAATTTGGAAAGGAATACAGTTGGCATCAAAGGAAGTGATATTCCACAACAAGATAAGAGCCAAAATACTAAAAGAACTATTCTCAGTACAGTGGCAAAAGTGTTTGACCTTTTGGAACATGTTGCCCCTTACACAGTCACAGCAAAGATTATTTTTCAGGAACTTTGGAGAGAAAATGTTTCATGAGACGAACCACTGAGTCCAGACTTAGAGCAAAGATGGCAAAACTGGCTTTTGGAGTTATCTTATCTAAAATTAGTGGAAATTCCTCGAACTTTCACAGAAGAGAAATTAAGTAGAGAAATACATGTGATAGGAGATGCTAGCCCAAGAGCTTATGGAGCGGTGGCCTACATGAAGACCAAGCATCATGATGGTACAGTCAGCATAGATATCATCATGGCAAAAACTAGAATGGCCCCTTTGAAGACCATTACACAACCGAGGCTTGAACTGATGGCAGCCCTCATCGGAGCCAGAATTGTGAGAAACCTGAAATCAGTGTTCCCTGAGGTTATTATAACACTGTAGACAGATAGCCTTATAATCCTAGCCTGGATAAAGGGTTATGAAAAGAATTGGAAATCCTTTGTCAAGAACGGAGTTAAAGAAATACTAGAAGAAATGACAAAAGATCAATGGAGACACTGTCCAGGAAGCAGCAATCCTGCAGATCGTCTATCCAAGAGGCAAGTGCTGAAGAAACTATTAGAAGATACCAGTTGGTAGAAATGCCAAAGTGGCTAGCAGAAGATGATCTTCAAATAAGTAATTCGAATTGCGAACGATTAGATGACTACCAAGAAGAAGCAGAAGTTGTGATGACTACAAGCATCTTACCGAACTCCCAGGCTTGGTTGTTTCAACTAGAAGATATCAGAGAATTTGAACGTGCAATCAGAGTAACGGCCTATATACTACGCTTCATTCACAATGTAAAAGCTAAGAATCAGAAAAGGAGAGGAACCTTGACTACAGAAGAAATAGTAGAGGCAGAAAAGTATTGGATTTTGAATAAACAAAACGAACACTATCAGAAGGAAATCGATGATTTAAGAAGAAAGAAAAACCTTAAAGAATCAAGATTAAAAGATGTCAAACCATTTCTGGACAACGAAGGAACACTGAGATTGGGTGGTCGTTTGCACTACAGTGATTTACCCGAAGACCAGAAACATCCGTTAATTTTACCGTCCAAGGACCAGTTTACAAGGTTACTTATTAAGAAAACTCATTGAAGAAATGGACATGTAGGCGTAAATCACACGTTACATGCTATCCGTGGGTACTACTGGTTCCTAGCGATGCGCAGACGCATAAAAGACGAACTGAGAAAATGTTTTGTGTGCAAAAGGCAGCAAGCAAGATCTCCGACCGCACCTTTTCCCCCACTTCCTGAAGACAGAATTACGAAATCTCCACCGTTTGCAAGATCAGGGGTGGACTTTGCAGGACCACTGATAACCAGGGACGGAAAAAAGACACGTGTTACATTTTTTACTTGTTGCGTCACGCGTGCTATACACTTGGAACTTGTATCTAACATGAGTATGGAAACTTTCTTGCTGGCGTTCAGAAGATTCATCGCACGAAGGGGAATGCCACAAGTAATATATTCAGATAAGCCAAAACATTCATAAGGGTGGCAAAGGAGCTCGATAAGTTGTTGCTAATGACAACATATCCAGAATTCCAAGATTTCATTTCCCACAAGAGAATCAAATGGAAAAACATAGTTGAAAGAGCGCCCTGGTGGGGCGGTTTCTGGGAAAGATTGGTTAGAAGTGTGAAAGACTGTCTTAAAAAACAATTGGGTAGAGCAGCTATGACCCATGATGAGCTAGAAACCATTCTGGTAGAGACGGAAGCTATCATTAACACGAGACCGCTGACTTACGAAGACACTGAAGAATGGTATCCCCTTACTTTTTCACACTTTCTAAAAGGAGGGTGTTCAGTCTCTATTTCAGATATGACAGTATCCACCGATCCGATGACTGCAGAACAGATGACCAAGCGATGGCGGCATCGGTTGCGAATGGTGAACTGAGTTTGGAAGCGATGGGTAGACGCCTACGTAAAACAGCTTCGTCTACACCACTACCAACGATCCCAGGAAAAGGGGGTTCCCTTCAAGCCAGGAGAAGTCGTGCTGATCAGGGAGGACAACCAGCCACGCCTGACGTGCAAACTATGCAAGGTGCTTGACACAAAGGAAGGCCGAGATGGACGAATCCGGGACAGAGACTTAGGCGTGCTCAAGAACATTTATGTCATTTGGAAATAGCAAACTGACTTTGTCAGCCCCTCCCCCGAGAATGTATAAACTCTAAATTTCTCTTTTAAAATGTATTTACTATAGTTTCAGTTTCAAAAGTTGTTGTTGTCTTTTTTTTTTGACCACAGATGTCGCAGCGCTTTTTATAATAAATAAAGATGGATAAAACTCTAAAGAACGTCTTGTGCTTTCTTCTACGTACAAAATCTTCTTTAAGCATAATAACGGTTTGAACAATTATTGTCCGTTTGGAGTTCAATCCTTATATGTGAATTTGCCATGCTTGTGCTGTTTATGTTTGATTTTCACGCACCTTTCTTATCGGCGATCCTCCTGTGACCACGTGAAGGCGATTCTCGGTTAATCACAAAAATCGTGCAGACAAAAGTTCATTTCTTTGCTATTCTGTCGTGCTGGGCCCATAACCTTTGTTATTTGGCAGTGTTATTCATGGATGACCACTTTTTGATAGGTAACAAAGTAGATTTAATCATGACGTGTGGAGGTATACAAAACGTGCTTACACGTTGAGATGAGAAGTGAGAACAATTTTCGCCTACAGAGGGCGTTACGGGCAAGTAAATACAATGGTACGCTATAGCGCTCTTCTTGGCGGGTGTTACCTCGCTCCTGACAACATCTGCAAGAATCAAACCTTAATTATTTTGACTTATTAATTTTTAGATTTTTATAGCAGAACGGTATTATGTTCAATTTAGTTCAGAGAAAACTGTTCTAAGTTTCATTATAAGATAATAGTAGATATTATTAATTATTAATTTCAATGTTTTGACTAAAGTGAAGAGTTAAAGAGAAACATTAGAACGCATTTCCATAATACATTTTATTTATATGCGACTTAATGCTCTTCTTCAACTCTTCACTTTGGTAAGCATTCCACAGCTTCTCTTAAAGATTATTTTTGATTCATTTATTGTTTTGACTATTGAATGTATATTTTATTCTTCAGTTTAGTAACATCATTTTTTATACATTTACAATGCCTTCAACCTGAGAGTCGTAATACGTACAAAAAAAACCTCACACGTATTATGACACTTAAGCTCATCTGCTCTGTTTGGACTGACCACAAAAAACATGATAATTCAAAAAGGTTGAGAATTTTATTTATTTCCACAAACGGTACTTCATGCCATCCAAAATACTACATCTTGAGCTATAGTATCTAGTTTTATGATCAACTAAAAACGGGGCACCTCTAATCCATAAAGAATAAAATTGAAATATTTCGGGTACCAGCAGGTATTCCTCCTCAGCGGAAAATAAAAGTGAAAAAAAAGAAGAAAGTAAAACTTAAAGCTAGAGAACATATCGACTAAGGCAGGGGGGTGGAAGGGGCAAATTGGCAAAAATATCTCCCATGGTTAAGCGAAAGGGATATTAATGACTCATGGACAAGATTAAAACAATGGACCAATGAAACAAGGGGAAACCCAAGAGGGAACCTTGGCAACAGGGGGAGGGACAGTAAACTAAAACTTAAAAATAGATAATAAAATAATGAAATGAAATAAAATCAAAAATAAAAACCAAGTGAAAATATTTAACTAAACTATAATAAACACAAATAAATAAATAAAATAAAGTAATAAAACTTAAGTGACCTGAAAAGAAAAAAAATATTTTTTTCGTATTTTTATATTTTTTTCAATTTTGTTTTTAGGATAGATAATAACTTTTTTATTACAAAAAAACAAAAGGGGATAGAGCATTTTCTCTATCGCAAAACATTTCTATGCGTGATGTGAACATCCCGACTAATCAGCGTTTTGGGAGGAATATCAATATGCCTTGGAGAGTTTTTTATTTCCACCAAAGCGAATAGAATTAATAATTGTGATTACTCTCGTAATAACCAATGGTAAAATCAGGCGAGCGGCGGATGTGCGAAATAAAAAAAAAAAAAAAAAAAAAAAAAAAAAAAAAAAAAAAAAAAAAAATGCTTACTGCAAATGGGTATTTCACGTTTCGTGTTAAGTTTCTGTCGTATATTTTATTGTTTCACTATTTATAAGTGATGAACGTGTTTTATTGTGTTATTAGTGTAATGTGTATATCATTTGTTAAATTTAAAACAGTATTTTTACCCGTATTTTAAAAAATTTACTCGTTATATTTACTCGTGCACGTACCTTATGCCTTATGACTGCAGATAAGCCTACTTCATTCCTTTGGCGGTTAGCAAATCTCTGACTGTCGCTGTCGCTGTCGTTGTTCTTAAAGATCACCAGAATTAAGTCCGTTTAGAGTTGGAACAGATTCGAGTTTCAATGAATTTCATTTAAATTGACAATGAATTTAAAACGGCAGAATTATAGAAAAAAAGCAAAATGAACTGACCACACTATGCTGTTCGCATTTGGATACCAGGTCTTCGCTGGCAAAAGGTAATCCACTGCTTTTTAATCGATTCGAGATTGCAGAAATCTATGAAACGTGGAGTTTCTATCAGATTTCTTATTTACACATCCAAACAGAGAACAATTTAAAGGCATTCAGATAGAAACAAGAATGATTTTACCGCCAAAGCGGATAAAGGGAGCACATCTTCGTGTTATAGCATCGTACATGGATATATTTACTTAATCAACATTTTAAAACACTTAAGAGAAAATAAATATGAAAACTAAATTGTAAATTACTATTTAAGTAAGCTAATGTATAGAGAGAATTTAAACGAATAAACTTGAAGAACTGAAAGGTAAATGGAGAAGGAGTTATTCCTCATACATTTAAAAAATAAAAGTTCTTTAATTTGTAAAAATTCCCACATAACGTTAAACGAAGTGAGCTTCAATTGCTGAAGCGTTGTGTGTAAGCATCTATTATTTTTTCATATTAAATTACTAAAGTGTTTCTACGTTATCGTCTACTATTGAAACAAGCGATTAACTACTATTAATTAGCAATATGTATAACAGTAGTGAGTTTTAGATAACATTAAGCCTAACAGCATTATGCTCTTGATACAAATAAGCTATGGATAACGATAGATCTAACAAACTCCTAATGAGTTGGTTAGTATATTAAACGCCATATCTTAGCATTGAAAGTTCTAACAATACTATATTGTACCATTAGGGCACGTGCTACTAAACCAATAACCATTATCATAATTTACTCGTTATATTTACTCATTACATGTTGTTACGAGTTGTTTGATATATTACATGCCATGTCTTAGCATTGAAATATCCAATAACCCATAATGGTTCCACTATTCCATAATGGTTCCACTAAACCAGGTTCCTTGAAACCAATTTGGACTATAATTAATTTTAAGTTATATTCATTCACGACACCTCATTCCAAGTCGTTTGATATATTAACGAGTTATTTGATATATTACATGCCATGTTTTAGCATTGAAAGTTCCAATGGTACCATATGGTATCATATGGCACCTTTAGGGCACGTGCTACTAAACAAAAACCAATATCATCATTTACTCGTTATATTCACTCATTGCATATTGTTACGAGTTGTTTGATATATTACATGCCATATCTTAGCATTGAAAGTTCCAATGGAACCATATGGTATCATATGATACCATAAAGGCACGTGCTACTAAACCAATAACTATTATCATTATTTACTCGTTATATTCTCTCATGGCACGTTGTTACGAGTTATTTGATATATTACATTCCATATATTAGAATTCAAAGTTCCAATGGTACCATATGGTACCACATGGCACCATTAGGGCACGTGCTACTAAACCAATAACCATTATCATTATTTACTCGTTGTTTTCACTCATTACATGTTGTTACGAGTTGTTTGATAAATTACATGCCATATCTTAGTATTGAAAGTTCCAACGGTAACATTAGGGCACGTGCTATTAAACCAATAACCATTATCATTATTTACTCGTTATATTCACTCATTGCACGTTGTTACGAGTTTTTTGATATATTACATGCCACATCTTAGCATTGAAAGTTCCATTTGCTACCACTAAAACACGTACTACTAAACATTTCACACCAACATTATTTACGCGTTATATTCGTTCATGAGACATCCTTGCACTTACACTTGCCATTAGACCAATACCTGCTATCACTAGTTACTCTTATATATTCGTTCATGATATGTTTTGACACTCTGTTTGATATATTACATTCCATATCTGGTTATAAGAAGTTTTTAAGGGGGTATCATAATGGTACCATTAAAGCACGTGCCATTATAGTACGTACTTATTCCGGCTATCCCACGCTGGTACTTGTTCGTGCTCTGTCCCATATTAATGGATTGGTGAAAACAGATTTTGAAAAAGTTAATTCGTTTTCAAGTTATCGTAATAAATACTAAGCTCCCTAGGAATGAAAAAATTCTCTTGATTTAGAGACCGAACTGCCCTTTCAATAATCGTCAAACACGTGCATCCTGCACACGCACCATCTCATTAACGTTTAGAGCACGCGCAGAGCCGAACCCATGTATGTTCTTAACACGCGTTTTCCCGAATGCGAGGATAATTCGTGTCTTCCAGCAATTCAATACATGCACTCTTTCTATTGCAAGGCAATGAATTGTGGGATTGTCTACAGACGGACGGACGCACGGACAAACCGATCACATAAGCACATTTTCTATACATGTATATAGAAAATGTGCTAAAAAGGCAAGCAAACTCTTACGAGAATTTTGAAACCACTTCTTGCTCCGCTGATTCACCTGAAGGGACGAGAGGGCCAATTTTCAATCTATCGAGGCGTTTTTCTTAATAAAATATTAGTATAAATCGAAAATTTTTGAATGATATATATTTTATTACCCTGGATGCAAATTAAAATAATCGAATTTTTCCGTTGAGTATTCCTTTAAGAAAGAGTAAATAAATAGTAAGAAGAAAAATGACTTAGTTTCGAATCTGCAACCCGAAACATTGAATCATTATAATGTTTTTAAATGCAACAAATAAATAAATATTTTATACAGTACATAAACCTTTTATTTATTTATCAATGGACGAGTCTACAGAATCATGTACATCGGTAATACTGAATAAGGGCTTAGAATAACTGAAGTATGAAATATAAGCAGGAGTATCGAGTCTCTCGAAATGTCGAGTAAACATGGTGTCTATACTGAAGGTTCCTCTCCTTACTCGCATCTGTGGTCACAATCGAATGCGGGACAACAAACACGGCTAAGCTTTTTGCAGTATCTAAAATCTTAAAAAGAGAGTATTTTGTATGACAAAAAATTAAAATTATTCACCCGTAACGCACTTTTTAGCCGGAAAGTTATTCTTAACTATAGAGAGGAAGGAATTTGTACGAGGGCGTATTGAAAAGTAATGCCTCCATGGCTGTAACTTTATTTGTTAACCGATTTTCTTAATTCTTTTTGTATCTTATACTCACGTTTGTCCTCTACGTAATGCACTATTCACTTTTCAACATAGTCTCCATCCCTTTCCAGGCATTGCGCCAACGCGTGACTAGTTGGGTGAACCCGTCGGAGAGGAATTCCGGAGTTGTTGTCGACACCAGGATTGAATGGCAGCGTTTACCTCGCCGTCAGAACCACTCATGTCCCTTAAGTGGCTCTTTTTACTTTGGGAAGCGGTGAAAGTGGCAAGGTGCAAAGTCTTTCATCTTTGAACTTCAGTCATTCATCTTTGAACTGCAACGCCTCTGGTGTGTGGCGACTCGTATGCGGGCGGACGTTATCGTACTCCAGAAGAGGGTCCAAAGCTGCCATTCAATCCTGGTGTCGACAACAACTCCGGAATTCCTCTCCGACGGGTTCACCCAACTAGTCACGCGTTGGCGCAATGCGTGGAAAGAGATGTGGACTATGTCGAAAAGTGAATAGTGCATTACATAGAGGACAAATGTGAGTATAAGATACAAAAAGAATTTTGAAAATCGGTTAAAAAATAAAAAAGTTACTGCCATGGAGGCATTACTTTTCAATACGCCCTCGTAGAAATAAATTAAGCACTTCAAAGTACATAAAAAATATGTAACCAGGGCGTAAATTATACATACGTTGAAGACTTCAAAAGCCATCAAAAGATCTAAATGTTTCAAAATAATAAATTATGAATTAAATTGTGAAATATAAAATATATTTATTGTAATGGAATTGAGTTTATTCCAATACACTAGGATTCATTAGTCTTCATTCAAAACGCTGAAAACAAAACAGTAGGCCATTACATGGCTAGGTAAGAGAGCGAACTATAGGTGCGCTATTTGTTGCCACACATTAAAATATTTCATAATATCTCTGTAGTAAAGATTTAAACAAGAATGATTTTACTGCCAAAGCCGATAAATGGAGCACATTTTCGTGTTATAGCATCATGCATGGTTATATAGAATTAACCAACATTTTAAAACACTTTAGAAAAAATATATAAATATGAAAACTAAATTGTAAATTACTATTTATGTAAACAAATGTACAGAGAGAATTTAAACAAATAAACTTGAAGAATTGAAAGGTTAAATGGAGAGTGAATTTATTCTTTATATATTTGAAAAAATAAATTTTTTTTTAATTTGTAGGCATTCCCACATAATGTTAGAAGAAGTGAGCCTCAATTTGTGAAGCATTATGTGTAAGCATATATTATTTTTTTCATATTCAATTGCTAAAGTGTTTCTATGTTAACGTCTACTATTGAAGCAAGCGATTAACTACTCTTAATTAGCAATATGTCTCACAGCATTTAGTTTTAGATACTATTAAGCCTAACAGCAATATGCTCTTGATGCAAATAAGCTATGGATAACAATAGGTCTAACAACTCGTAAGGAGTTGGTTGATATATTGCACGCCATATCTTAGCATTGAAATATCCAATAACCCATAATGGTTCCACTATTCCATAATGGTTCCACTAAACCAGGTTCCTTGAAACCAATTTGGACTATAATTAATTTTACGTTATATTCATTCACGACACCTCATTCCAAGTCGTTTGATATATTAACGAGTTATTTGATATATTACATGCCATGTTTTAGCATTGAAAGTTCCAACAATACATATGGTGCAATTTGGTACCATTAGTGCACGTGCTATTAAACCAATTCCCACTATCATTATTTACTCGTTATATTCCTCGTGATACGTTGTTACGAGTTGTTTGATATATTATATGCCATATCTTAGCATTGAAAGTTTCAACAGTACCATTTGGTACCATTAAAACACGTGCTACTAAACAATTCACACTATCACTATTTATGCGTTATATTCATTCATGAGAAATACACGTGCACGTGCCACTAGACCAATATCTGCTATCACTATTTTTTTTATATATTCGTTCATGAGACGTCGTGACGATTTGTATGATATATTACAGGCCATATCTGGTTATAAGAATTAAGGGGGTATCATAATGGTACCATTAGATCACGTGCCATTAGAGTACGTATCTATTCCGGCTATCTCACGTTCGTACTTGTTCGTGCTCTGTCCCATAGTAATGGATTGGTGAAAACAGAGTGTTAAAAAGTTAATTCGTTTTCAAGTTATCGTAATAAATAATAATCTCCGTACGAATAATAAAATTCTTTCGTTTTAGAGACCGTTCTGCCACAGAATAAAACAGACAGCTTCGCCGTTTCCCATGCTAAGCGATGGTAGAGAGCAGACGGTGGCGCCCTCCGACGCATGGGTGGAATCCGCCGGCTGTTTAACCTGCGTTTCTATGGAGCATGCTACGACTTTTTCTATATTTTTAATTATTTCTGTCTATAATTAACGGAAACCACCAAAATCACAGGGAAGCTTGAGATGAATGGACATGTAATCTATCGGCCTCAAGAAAAAAAATTTTCTACAGAGGAAAAATAGATATTCGCCTTATTAAATGCACTTGAGTAACTTGCTTGGAGGAATCGTGGGTTCGCTTAGCATAGGAATAGCATTGGGAAATAGGCAGCTTTTAGAATATATTTCATTATTAAATTTATTTTTTGTTCTCCATTTTAATTTCAATAAATAAAAAAGTTTATTTTAAGTCTGTATATGAATTTGTTTCATGTATACAATGAAAATAAAAACATTTAAGGCATGTTTGCTTATCTATTAAAACTTTCAAACTGACCCGTTTTTTAAACAAAAATCAGAATCATTAATATCACAGAAAAAAAAGAAAATTATCTGAAAATCACATATAAATAAAATCTATTTGAATTATAATCAGTTTCATGTGAATTGTAATGCATTTAATGTATAAAAGATATTAAATATATAGAAAAAAAATTAAGAAATTTAACTCTTCAACAAGATAAGGCAACAAAATTCATAAAAAATTAACATTTTATTATAATAATTTACATTTGATTTTAAATTCATTAGGAAACAATTTAGCTTTAATTTTGAATTTATAAAGAACCAAAAATTTTAGACATTTTGCAAGGCAAATAAATTTTTTGGAATTGAATAACTTTATATGTTTTGAGGCTGAAAAATAAAACGCTGCTTAGTTGAGCATAAGAAA
Source organism: Rhysida immarginata (assembly GCA_023313115.1). Taxonomy (NCBI): domain Eukaryota; kingdom Metazoa; phylum Arthropoda; class Chilopoda; order Scolopendromorpha; family Scolopendridae; genus Rhysida; species Rhysida immarginata. The sequence continues at coordinate 131,554 of JAHWFO010026271.1, forward strand.
TATCTTGTAACAGGGCAAAAATGTTGAAAAAAACCCTTAAGCGCCATTCTCTTAGTTGTAAAAAAAATGTAGACGCTTGAAGAATGCTAAGCAATATCCAAGACTAACTTGTGCTCATTTGCCTTGTTTACCATTTTTTTTTGCAAGTTGAGATTGGCGCTTAAGGATATTTTCAACATCATTGCCCTGTTATAAGAAATTTCTCCGTGCTCAGCTAAATAATGTTATATTTTTAATCCCCAAGTTGCATTTTTAATTTTAAAAGTTGCATTCTAATGGCTTTTGTCACTTATTTTGCTTATCACTTTTTCAATAAAAACAAATTAAAGTAAGTCAAATTAATTCTGTTGTTGAAATTAGATTAGTTTGAAGTGAAATTACTATATTGCGGAAAATATATTAATACATTTGCAAAGTCTAAATGATTTAGGTGTATGCTGTATACTTAACAGCCAGTCAGCTGATTGCCAAGCAAGTTACTCAAGGGCATTTAATTAGGCGAATATCTATTTTTCCTAATAAATTTTTTTTCTTGATACCGATAGATTACATGTCATTCATTTCAAGCTTCCATGTGATCTTGGCGGTTTCCGTTAATTACAGACCGAGAAATTAAAAATCTAGAAAAAGTCGTAGCATGCTCCATAGAAATGCAGGTTAAACAGCCGGCAGATTCCACCCATCCGTTAGGAGCGCTGCTTCAAGTTCACTACCATCGAAATGCTGAGTGCTTCTCTGATTTTGGTGCTTGGCCAGAAATTACCGAGTTAACTACTAAGTGTGGGCTGGGAAATTATATCGTGGTGATGAAGCCATTCGCCGTTCTTATGAATTTATGAAAGGTCTCATAACTGAGTTTAGAAATCAGAATGCCATGCAAGCATGTTTTATACCCTGAGTGACTTGAGCTGTCGTTATCGGTTGATGCAATCTCAGTGCTAAATTGAATCACGAAAATGTGTGCAGTGGATGACATTAATTTATTCTAGCTCCGACTTCCGTTGTGCGAGCACGACTTTTAAGGCATTATTTATTTCGTCTTCTTGTAGCCCGGGATAATTACGCTTGTGGGTAAACAGAACAACCTCAAAAAGCAAAATTAAACCTCCAAATTGGTTAAATAATAACTCAATCACTACAATATAGAGCGAAGGGACTATCCATTCTGCTCTATAAAATAGCTTATAAATAAAACCACAATATTTAATACTTGTTACAGATATCGGCCTTTAAATGTGAAAATTTCGCAAAAATTACAGAATATCCATATACAGAGTGTCTCAGAAATTTTTCCTCAAATTTAACAGGGAGGTAGAAGGAATGTATACGAACACTTTTTGCCAATAAACCCATGGTCGGAAATGATCAGTGTCCAACAGTGGCACATTGAATGGTAACCTTCCAGGCCACAAATGAAGACACATGGTAGGCCTATCTAATTAATTATACTTATCATATAGCTTACAGCAAAGGTATTCAAAATAACGACCACTTGTATAAATACAGGCCTCACAACGTTGTAACATCGAACCATTCAAAACATCTCCTGAACTTCTACTGCAGCAACTGCCAAGCGCCCCACAAGATCATCCACTGGTGAAGACCATGCATATGAGGTAAGGTGATCATGGTGGCCAGTTAATGGGACCTTCACGACCAATCCATGTTTTTGAAAATCTGAGATTCAGATAATCACGAACCTCGAGGGTGAAATGTGGTGGTATCCCTTCATGTTGAAACAATATATCCTGGCGAATCACCAACGGTATTTCTCGAAAAACTCTGGTAAAACGTTCTCAAGAAAAATACTGAATGCAGGCATTGTTAGAAACCGAGTCATTCTGACGCTAGGTTTATTAAGCGTTACCAAAGTGTCTTCTGTATAATTTATTAGCCAAATGTATAGAGCTACTCTTATAAAAAGCACGAGCAAATATCTTGAAAATTCATAAAGATATCGCCGATAGAATAAGTTGAATTTCAGTTGCTCTCAAAAATAAACAAAACGATAAGGGGTTCTCTCCAAATTTTTATTTTTATACCTGACACGAGTATCAGCATTGATACGAAGTCATGAAAATGGCATTGCAATGGATTGAAAATCCTGCATGTTATAAACAAAAAACTTAAGAAAAAATTTCAAATTTTTTAAAGAACGTCACCTTACTTCTAAAACCTCGTCAATCCGAATTTTTCTGAATATCAGGTTATACTTTCTTTTTGTTCATTATGGAAGTCTTCTTCGATGTAATAAAGCCTCGTAAATCTAGAGTTTACATGAATTATATAAAACGAAAAGAAAAAACCCTCCTATGTCTGCAATATGCAATATCAAAGAAGTTTTTATGCTCTGCTGAAAAATTTGTTAAATTAGACTTACGAGGTTTTAGAAGTAAGGTGACAAGAAACCTTTATATCTTTATGAATATAAGTTCTATTCTCATACAAATGAACCCAGCTAAGTAAAAGAAGCTACAGCTACAACGTATTTCAAACATTATTTTTTACAGGGTGATACCAAACATTATTTTTGTTCAATTTCAAGTATTAAAAAAGTTTACTTAAAAGGCGCATTGGACGAAAAGCTTAGGCACGTATCAACTTATTTTCAATATTGATTCACCAAAAAAGGGAGATCAAATTCAGTAAAGAGTCCACTGCGAACTCTCCTTGTAAGCTCATAAGTGTTCATATTAATTTTACCAACCCCTGTAATGCTGTTCTCGTTGATTATTGCTCTACATCGCGCCGAACTGAAGACCTCAGAAAGAGAAGAGAATCCAACTGATAATCAAAGTTTTGGTAGTTTTGCAAGTTAAAAACACACAAGAGTGATTTTTTCTTTGACTGGATCGACACATACATGTAATCTAGTAAAATCATGAAACCTCGCCTTTTCCTGCTATCAACCAAGGAACATTGAAATTGGAAACTTAATGAATGGAAGTAGCTTGCTCCGATGAGTCTCGAATTCTTCTCCACAATATTTATATAGAGAATATGGCGAATTCATGAGACTGTCTTGCAGTTTTGAAATAACGGTCGGGGAGTTTTCTCCTGCGCCAAGCTAAATACCAAAATAGGAAACATGGCCTATCTTAATGCTACAAGCATCAACATTAATGCACCTGTTTATGGCTGTGTCCACCTTGCCGCAGATAGTTAATTTTAATAAGGTATTTTTCTTTCGCAATTAAACGCACTCTCCGCATAAGTACAGAGAGTAAATTAATTCGACTTAATGATACTCCACCCGTTGTATTATTACATTTGTCATATGGATATTTTTATAAAAAGGCCAAACATCTGTGCTACAACGGATTCGAAACCGCGTGGAACGATGAGACCTCCGTCCTAGCGCTCTCGGTCACGTACTTAAGGTTATTAAAAAGATTAAATTCAAATTTAGACAAAAAATCCTAATCTAGATAAAATACAAATTATATAGATAATCTCTTTGTAATAGTACTGGCCAACAAAATTTAAGATTTTTCTTATTCAGTGGATGATTTTGGTAGAATTTTTTTCTGCTGATTACGAATATAATTTTGAAAATTCTTTAGCACGCACACTTTGAGATAAAGCGTATTGAAATTCGGTATTGGCAAGTACAAAGGTATGAGGTATGAAGCAGAGATTTATTTATTTACTAGCAGAGGACCCGGCGTTGCCCGGGATAATTACGCTTGTAGGTAAACAGAACAACCTCAAAAAGCTAAATTAAACCTCCAAATTGGTTAAATAATAACTCAATCACTACAATA
>JAHWFO010026271.1:137343-181114 GCA_023313115.1 Rhysida immarginata
TTTTAGGCATCCAGAGCGGGTATACCAATAACTGCTGTTTCATTTGTGAGTCGGATAGCCGGGCAAAAGATTTCCACTACAGCACAAAGGAACTGGATATATCGCCAAAATTTGACTCCTGGGCAAATGAATGTCGAAAATAAACATCTAGTGGAAATTGAGAAAATCCTGTTGCCTCCACTTCATTTCAAAACCGGGTTTAATGATAAACCTTGTAAAGGCAATAGACACGAGGGCGCGGTATTCCAGCACGTGAAACAGAAAATAAAAAAAAGAAAATAGGAGATGGGGAAGAAGGAGAGGGCAGAATTCAAGAGGTATTAAGCGTGATTTAGGAGTCTATTTTTAATAAAGTAAGGATAATTATTTTTTAAAAACACACTCTAACGCCATATATTGGTAAAGTCCTGAGCGATATTCTTCATATAAAAATAAAATTAATTAATTGCCAATAATTGAGCAATTTTTTAGTGGATTTTTAATTGATTCATGTATTGTCATCAGGAGTAAGTAAGTGTGCAAAATTTTAAGTCAATCGATTAATAGGAAGTAACTTTAATATCGATTACAAAATTCCACCCAAACAAACAGACAGACAAAGCAAGTAGAATTATTTATCAGGGGATAGTGTTTTACTTTATATGCACATCTTGAGAAATAGGCGTAGAAATTAGAAATACTGAACATGGTGAGTTCTAAAAATTGGTGCATGATAAAAATTTCATTTACATTTTTGTAATCAGCATTAAAAATTACAATAATCACCATTATCCTTTTTTATTGATATAGAGCTAGCAATTTTCTTTATGCTTTCACATATCATTTAATATACTTCAATTTTTCCCAACCATACTAAATAATACCCATTATCGTGCAACTCGTCAATTTCTGGAGACGAACTGCTCTACTTTTTTTCTTTTGTATAATGCAAACAGAAACGAAGAATCTAGCGTCTGTTCATTTTATTCTCATTAAGATTGAATGTAGCTTTGGGAATTCACTTAAGAAGCCGGTCTCTTAATGTGAACAAAGCTACCTCCGTAATTTCGGCAACATAATAAAAAAAAGAACATCTTGATTCTCACCTTGTTCGATTTATATTAATTCTGTTTTTAATTTGACTCTAGAGAATATGGTAATTCAAGTTTCATTTTGACTGGTCGTGTTTTTCTCCCTTCCAGATTAAATAGTAGGTTGCCTGACATTCTCTGGAGATTTGGCCTCCTGTATCCAATCTTGATACCGGAAATTAAAAAAAGAAAAAAAAATATCTTGTCTTTTAGAATTTACTCCATGCTTTGATGGATGAAATGTCAAGACAAAAAACCTATTCACGTTTCCGTTAAAGTATTGGTTCTGATTCATGTTTTTTTCTTACTTAAAATAACGAAGTTCTTGAACTATAAAAAACGTTTCCTCCTCATGAAGGGGCATAATCTAATTAATTCCCATTGGACAAATTACTTTTATAGGTAAACTTAAAGTTAATCAACATTGTTTCTGGCTAACACCTATTAATTTTCTGGAAAAATTGTTTGTTACTCAAATTAAACCCAAGATCCTGAATATATTAATTACAATATACGTGCTAAATAAACGAAAGACTTAGGAGATAATAACTGGGAAATGACAAAGTTATGCTTCTAAGGAATTGTGCTTTTGTCCAATTAAAAATTCAGACATTAAAGCATTGAACAAAGTATTAGAAGGAAATGAAGGTTAAAAGTATAAAAGAATATTAAGGCCTCTTAATATCCCAGCGAGTGTCCCCCAACAGGCAAAAGCCCAAAGTAGAGTTGTAAATGCAGCTAAAATATTTTTTATTAAGTTGTATATTATTATAAAACGTTTTTAAAAAATAGAAGCGAATTTAAAGGGTCAAAGGGATTAAAGTAATCTCGGTCCTATAAGCAATAGTCACAATAAAAGAGGGCGGTACATCTTAAATAAGGTGTGTATCGAAATTAATAGGGGACAAAATTGTAAATATTTGTAAGAACACAAAATGCAAAAAGTTGTCATAATTGAGTATTTAATTCGAAACTACAATGCAAATGGGACAGAAATTACTGTAGCACAACTGCGTAAGGTCCTTCTTTGGAGATAGTAAGCAGCTTCTTCCGAAAGTGGTCAAACAGAGTTTTTCCCGAATTTTGTGCAACAAATTTGCTCACCCTGGTCCAGTTCCTGGCAAATTGCGTCAGAATTTTTGGGGCAAGTTTGCGCCTTCGAAGCTCTCTCTTACGCCATGCTCAGAAGCGCCTTTATTGAACGGATTTGTGGAGTTGCAAATGGGGCGTCCTGACGTCCACATGCTGAATGTGGTTTTCCTCTAGCAGCAGGTGTGGGTCCAGGGCATAATGTGCTTTGCTTTATCAGGCCAAAACAGGGCGTTATTGTGAGCTTGAAGAGTCTTCAACTATGATTTTAGTACAGGTTTCCGAATTTCATTTTTATATCTCTTGCCATTCATCGCCCCTTTCTTAGAGTCAAGCACAACTGTCTTTGAAATGTCACCTTCAGATTTTACGGCTTGCCAGACAAGCACCTTCTTTGGGAACTTAGTCTTATTCTGTAGTCTAGCTGCTTGAGGGATGGGACAACCTGGGACAACTGAAAAAAATTTAGATGCTGGCATTTCCACTGAATCAAATGGCACTTAACTTTCATCATCCAGAAAGAACAAAAAGTTTCCCCCACATGGAATGGTCTGTTTGTAGAGCTTCCTGTAGTTTATTTTTTGGCTTTGCAAATGTCATCTGAGTAGACCTGGACACCTTGACTTTCTTATAAAACTTGATACCAAGTTCCTTTCGAATTCGTTGAACGGCTGATGCACTGATCTTCAGAATCAGTACCTCGAACCTCGAACTGACAAGTTGGGATGATTTGAAAACAGACGCTTCAATTTGGACACTACTGTTGGAGTCAAGGCCGATCTTTTTCATCCCCATTTCTGTCTGTCCTTTTCGCTTGAAGGCTGTTCTATGTTTTTCATCACTCGATAGATCTTACTTCGAAGCACACCTCGTTTCACAAACCCGTGAACAGTGACCTTTCTGTTAGGTTTATGAGGTGGAAAAAGTCAGATATTACCTCATTAAATGGAATGACATTTTCCTCGTTATTCATGTTTCTTAGGCAACTTGTTCATACCAACACCAGAAATGCAAATGAGGACTAACCGTTACGCACATTCATTTTCCATGCAACTCCTGCTAACTGATCATAGCGCTACCTATAATTTCGATACACACCTTACTGTATCTTGAAAATACAGTAATATAATTTCGTGATAATTGACCCGGAGCATTTATATCAATGTTGAAAAGTTTCTTTAAATAAGAAAGCAGGTTTTGTTCAATATTATCAATTAGAGAAACGCCAATTCCATCCAAAGTAGTAATTTCAACTCAACGAATCAAGTGATTTACTCTATATAAATTAATTATAAATTTAACAAATAACAAATATATTACAAAAAGTGAGAATCTTCTGAAAGAGATAATTATTACCTGTGTACCAAATAGGTAAGCAATAAAAAAGTTTGGATAGTGCAAGAAAAAGAAGCATCAAAGTTTGCATATAAGAAATGTTGAGAAATTCGGCGAGAAATTCAAGTATGAGTTATTGATGATAAATATCAAATTTCCTTATTTTTCATAAAGAATACCGAAGGCCCGGATTTTAAAAAATTCAGTTATTAACAACTTCAGTAAGTTAGGCAAGTTTACGATTTGTCGTAAATGCAATTCACAATACGCGTCGTTAGCTTTCTTAAACGTAACGACGAAAAAGTAGTAGCCTCGAAAGTGCAGAAATGATGTCTTTGTTTGCTTAAAGTCAGCCAATAAAATCCCGACTACAGCGGAATCAAGACTTTTTCTACTACAGGTTAGAAAATCGCGTGATGTCACTATAGCAAAGTCAAGGCCAACCAGAGACAGGCCAGTCTCTCAAAAGTCACATGATCATCGGGGCACTCAAAAGTCACATGATCATCAAGGCCAATAATTCATCCTTCATTGTCTCCATCTTGAATGTTAACAATCAGTAATTTTTCGTTTGTTGAAAACAATGAAGGATGGATTGTTGCCCGACCCCTATGATCATGTGACTTTTGAATGCCCTGGCCTGTCTCTCGTTGGCCTCGAGCAAAGTCTGGGCCTTTTTTTTTCTTTGCTTGCCAGATGGCGCAAAGACAGTGAAGTGAGTAGATTTCTGATTCATCCTATAAGATTGGTAATAAAAATCGCTGAAATAAATTCAATTTAATTAATTTCTTTATTTGAGTTTCATCTCAACATTTTAAACTTTAATAAACAATTAATTCTAATCTTATCATCTTCCAATCATTACTTAAATTATGTTAAGTTTATTAGGAGCTTTAGCATAAAAGCTACTTATAAGAATGCGCCCTTGGTCTGTACGTTTATCCGGCCGTCCGTCTGGCCGTCCGCCGTTTGCATGATAACTTGAAAACGAATTAACTTTTTCAAATTCTATTTTCAGAAATATGACTATCAAAGTCTTAGCTCGGCCGTATCAACTTTTCAGAATTTTTCGTGGACCCCTTCACATCGAATTCACGTGATAAAACGGCGAGTGTAAAGAATACCAAGATAATGGCATGTCATATAACAATCGATTTATCAAGAAGGAATACTCTCTGTTACTCTTTTGCATTGTTACTCTTCTTACTCTGTTACTCCTTAAGAAGGCATTGTTACTCTCTGTTTATCTTTTAAGCATTGCTGACATCGGCGCGCGCACGTGAAATCGCTTTGTCGACGCGCGATTGCTCAAGGGCTCATAATCTATAAGCTTATTAAGAAGCGGAAGAATAGAGATACTTATTGGTTTTATGATATCTTAACTGTGTACCCCTTCATAATTTCTACATTTTTTGAGATAGAAGGTTGAAATTCGGAATGTAGCTTACTGCGGGCATGCCCATCTGTACTATTTAGTTTGGTTTTGATTGGTACACTGGGGTCGGAATTACAGGGGTGGGATTCAGGGAGGACATCGTATCTGTGTGCTATTTAGGTACGTAAAGGCATGAAATTCGGTATCCAGATTCCTCTAGGCAAGATCTACATTACTATGAAGTTTAGGCCCAATTGTTCCAGGGGGGGTCGGATTTGCGGGGGTGACAGTCACTTGATCCTTAAAACTATGGCAACATATGGCATGTTATATATCATACGTTCGGAAATGATGAAAAAGGAAAGAAGTTGCCAGGTTTTTACATTTTATACATATTACGTTCGAGAAAATCAATTTTCTTGATTAAAAAACTTGGGGAGAAGTAAAAAGTGCAGATAAAGGGGGGGTAAAAATAGATGACCGCAGGATCTGCCACTTGCCTTCCCCTACACGGGGGGGTTAATTTCTTTTTTATAAATGTATTTCTGCTTCGCTGCTAAAGCTCCTCCTTGGAATGTTTACAAGGTTTTATTTAATAATAGTGGAGTTTAATTTAATAATCTTTAATCATCTTTTTGTGATATTGTCACGGAATTCCGTCATCAATTCGAATTCCGGTGACGGAATCAAGCGTTTTCCCTCTCGGGTTTTCTATTCGTCTGAGAGGAGGAAGGAGCGACGTAAAACCCGTCGCGACGTACGTCAAGAGCATCGTCATCAGGAGAGGACGAATAGGAGCTCGAGAGGCGATTTGAAAAGAGACGACGGACGAGATCTGAGGCAGGAAATTCGTTGGAGACACGGCACAAAGAAGACACGAGCGAGGGAACCATGGAGAGCGGTGAATTCAATTTCAAGGCTCGAGAGTGGAGTCTCGTCTCGGAGCGTTGACCAGGGATGCACCCAAGCAACGTCGGCAACGACGGCCGTTGACAAGGACGACGAGCAACGAGCGTCGTCGGGCGTGGCGGCTGGAGCGACCTCCGCTTTAACGAGGTCGTCAGCGTGGGAACCCAGCAGCCGTTTCACCGGACATCCCGAGTCAGCTGAAGCCGTTCGTAGTGCGAAGCTTCCACGGAGGACCATCTCGACAGGCATCATATTCCTGGTGAGTGTGAGTTTTCATGTGGGCTCGTGCGCTCGTTAGGCACGTGCTGTTTTCCCGGAGCTTCGTTACTACGAGCTTCGTTATCTCTCCGTAGTGCATGGGTTATGGCCGTGCGGCTTATCAGCGTTTGTCTTGTACGATATGGGCTTTGTGCTCGTGCTGAGAAGGCAGTAAAAGTTAGCCAAGCTGTTTGAATTAGTTTGGCCAGTTCTCGCCTCAAATTCTCGCTAACCGTCTTAGGCAACGGGTTTTCGGTGCGGAGGATTTTCCGATAACCTTATGCTTGTTAATGTGATTTTTATTAACGTTCTCGTTTATTATTGTTAATAGCTTAATCCATTGGCCGACCCGGACTTCATTTGGAACTGACTTTTATTTTAGTTTTCTTTACCGAACTGTGACGATAAGAACTTATTGCTACCGATTTGTGACGTTACTTAATGTGCATTACTGAGCTGTGTCCTGAGTTATTTAGTTCTGTTGGACTGTGACTTTATTTATTTATGACTTTATTTATTTGTGACTCCTGAACTGGAATTCATGTAAACTAGCGCTGTTAAGATTGCTGTGTTAGTTCGTTTATTTATTTTATGGTTAAATGTTTCATTTCTACGCCATGAGTTAAGGCGAGGTTAAAGAGGAGGATTTTACCCTACCCTCTTTTTAGTTGATGCATGTTATTGAATCTAATTAGATTTAAGCTTCGTTACGTTATGTTACAACCTTTTTAAAATTACTTAATTTTTGGTTGTGGTTATCTGCTTTAGTGATATTTGTTTACTGCACCAGCTTTATTTATTTTGAATGAAACAGCGCTTCATTTTTCTTTGTTCGAAGCGGAATGTATTGCATATGTCATGTATAGTGCTCATGTGATTTACCTAACGACTTAGGGCAGTTCAAGCCCAAGCGGCATTATTTCTGTTGGAGCACATTGTAAGTTAGAGTAGCTTCTAGTTTACTTTTAGGTCTTTTCATTAGGCTTAAGACATATTTTATTTATTTCTATTTATACCTGATATTTGTGTCTTATTTACAATAAACTTTTTGTATTTCCTATTTTACGCCTTATGTACATGAATGATTTTTCCACTGTGCACTCTACCTAGTTTATCTCATTTTTATTCATGACAGATATGCTGGAGAAATGTCATAATAAATTGATCGATTGGTATTAACGTTCCTTTAAACTACTGTGGTCATATCAGGACGGCGTTATAGGGGCCACAAACTTTGCCTCGCCAGAGTTTTTTAACGTGTAGCCAGGAAACGCCTACACGGGACCAACAGCTTTACTTCCCTTCCTAAGGAAATGCGTGATCTCAGGATTTCCCTCCTGAAAAATCTTCGTCGTCCTCGGCCGGAATCGAACTTGCGCCCTAAAGCTTCAGAGGGAATCACGCAACCGCTGAGCCACCGAAGCCGAAGACAATAAATTGATAGCAATTTATGTAAAACGGATTTAATTACACCATTATCCAACAAATCGACATTTAAATTATTATACAGGGTGTTCATAAATGTGGGATAGTAAGTACCTAGCATGATTCTTCAGATCAAAGTAAATCAAAAATTCCTCATGCAATGTCGAAAACCCAATTTTTAAGAGTTCTAACACCACGCGAAGTTTTCTAAAAGCTGGCGGATAACGTCATTTAATCTCAGCAATTGCGACCGTTTTCTCGTGTTCATTCAGAGACAAATGAAAGAAAGAGACTGGCAGTGCCCTCTTCATTTCGCTAAGCGTTACTGGTGCCAGCGGAAATGCAGTATTCGCCATGTTACGATTGGCAAAAACCTAAGGCGGCATATATTCTCAATGTAATTTCAGCTGTTTTTGTAGATGATTTCTGAAAGTATTATTAAGCATAACCTGTTTTCTGATTTTTTTTAAAAAAAAAACTTTATTGCATTAACTAACGATAACGTATACTTTTAATAACTTTTAATAATTGATTCAATGCCTAACGAATTTTTAAAAGACAAATATTTTAAAATTTTAAATTAAAAGAAAAGGAAGAAATAATTCTCAGTTCAATAAAATAATCAATTTATTAATCCACATATTGTAATAAGCAATTGTTTGCGATTGTTTCACATCGGCCTCGGTAGCTCAGTGGTTGCGTTATCGCCTCTGATGCCCGAGGACGCGGGTTCGACTCCGGCCGAGGACGACGAGGATTTTTCCAGCGAGAAAATTCTGAGATCATCCTTTTTTCGGAAGGGAAGTAAAGATGTTGGTCCCGTGTAGTCGTTTGCCGGCTGCACGTTAAAGAACCTTTGCAAGGCAAAATTTGCCGCCCCTATAACCCTGTCCTGAAATGACCATAGAAGTTGAAAAGGATGTTAATACCAAACAAACCAAACCAAACCGATTGATTCACATGCATTGCCTCGGGCGATCAGCTGTTTCTTGCCAATCCCAATATGGCGGCGCGAAGACACCACTAGAGGGGAGGTCACCGCCAGTCTCTTTCTTTCAGTTGTCTCTGAATTCATTATGTGAAGTGTTCATTCAGAAAGTTCATAAATAACGTAACGATATCATTTTTTTTAGATAGGCCTACTAAATTCTGAGTTTTAGACATGTTGCATGAGGAACTTTTTATTTACTTTTATGTGAAGAATCATGCTAGTTACTAATTGTCCCTCATTTAATGAATACCCTGTATGGATAACTCTAGTTCTCTAGTTGTAAGTTCATCCATTAATATAGTAAATAAATTTTTTATTTAAGGAAAATAAAAGGATAGCAGAGGACAGGAAATCGTCACTCCCCAATCCCTCTCCCGTTTCTCTTGAGACGCGAGTGAGATTTAGAAATGGGGGGGGGGGGGGGGGGGTCGAAAAAAAAAAGTCACGTTGAAATGCTAAGAAGAGAGAGAGAGAGGCCATTGAGAGCGTGAAAAGAGAGGATTCTGCGGTGGGCATTAATCACACAATGTAACCTCTTATGAACGAATAATACCAAGGCTTTTTCTACTACATGTATTTCATGAGAGAAAAGTGGTTGAAAATGAAATTCACGAAAATCATGTTTCGCTGTCAACACACGATCCAGTCGCGGAATATTTCTTATCCATGCTTTCCATCTGGATCGCTTGAAACTCTGAAGAGTTTAATATTCGAATCATACGACTTGTAACCCGTTTTGAAATTCGTCACTATACAAGATTTCGTTTTTCACGGATTATTGGAAACAAAAACCTTAAAATACATGAGAAAAAGTTCAGTCGGTAAGTAGAAAACCTACACTACTATATTATCCATAGTGAGCGATATAATTTCTCCCCACTACAGTGTTCGAAGCGCGGCCAGAGAAAAAAATCCAAAGCTCTTAACACGGGATTTTCCATCCTGTAGTAGACAAACTTTGGCGGAATAGAGGAAAATGGAGAAAGATCGAAAGCGAAAGCAAGAATTTACTTCTTCGGAATTACAATTAATGATTACGAAAAAAAAATAATAAAAGAACTCCTACTAGAAAACATCAATTGCTGAAAAAATAGAAGTTATTATTATGAAAATATCAAATGTTGGTTAAACAAAAAAAAAACAAAGGGTAGGAAGATTTTTTTCGAGAAATTGAACAAGTTCGCCAATTTGCTCTTCCATTTATATATGGTGATTCAAATCGTGTGTAAAACGATTTAAGGTATTAGAGAGGTCAAGGTAAACACAAAAAGTCCTACGAACATGGGTTCGAATTTGAACGATAACTGGGATATGAACAGAAATAAAAATGCCGCCACCAAGATCAACAAGTTAACTCAGGTTCTGTAAAGTCTACATTAATGAAATTTGGTGGAATAACAGGGTACATAAAATTGTGTATACCATTAAAATTTGATAGAATTCCAACAAGAAGTTTCCGAGTTACTCATTCAACATCATAACACGTGTTCACTTGTTACAATTTTGACTGCGTAACTACATAGAGAGATTGCGTGTAGTGAATTACTAGAAGAGACAAATCATCTTTGTACTAATGGGGAAAACGCGTGCTGAGCATTTCGGTTCGGCTCTGCGCGTGCACAGAAATGGTGTGCGTGCCGAATGCACGTGATTAACGATTATAGAAACGGGAGATCGGTGCCTAAACCAAAAGAATTTCTTTATTCGTAGGGAGCTTATTATTTATTATGATAACTTGAAACGAATTGACATTTTCACCAGTCCATTAATATGGGACGGTGAGATAGCCGTAATAGATACAATAGCACGTGCTCTAATGATACCATTCTGATATCATTCGGATACCAGTATGATACCCCCTTAAAAATTTCCAATGACAAGCTGTGGCATGTTGGTTTAATAGCACGTGTCCTGAAGGTACCATAAGGCACCGTTGGAACATTCAGTGCTAAGGTATGGCATGTATATCAAACAACTCGTAACATCGTTTCATGGCTGAATATAACGAGTAATTAATGATAGTGGGAATTAGTTTAGCAGCACGTGCCCTAATGGTACTATGGGCGTGTCTAAAAAGTTAAAACCGGTTGAGATTAGGTTGTCCATAAAGGGACCGGTCTCATAGAAGTTGGAGATCGGGCGCAAATTGCGAGACCGAAGTTTTTGTTCGGGCTCGAAACAGAATTTCAGGATCAAAAATGGCGTCCCGTATTTGTGAAAGTGTATCTTTTTAGATATTCAGTGATTTAAAAAGCAAATTAAACGTTTTTAATTAACAATTTTATATTTAGAAATAGAATAGCACAGATTTTAATTTTAGGATAAGTATAAATAGGTTTTTAATATTACAGCACGTTGTCATTAAATGCGTTTTCTGCAAAATGCTCTCGAAATCGGCGCTACAGGTAACGGAACTTGAATTCTCTACGGAACAATCGGTTGAGTGTGAAATTTAAAAAAAGTACAATTTGGGAAAGCTTTCGCAAAATTTCGAACAGATATCTGTATAATATTCTTGGCTTGCGTTCATAGTTGAATTAATTATTTATAATTACTTAATATTCAATAAGTAATGCACGATCTGAATTTGAATGACTTGAGGTCGCCATGGTTTTAAACAATTAAAGAACCCTTGTTCTGGAGTAATAGACCATGCCCTTGTTGTCGTCAAAAAAGTGACAGAGCCCGGGCTTGTTTGGATGAAAACCGATCGTTTAAATCACGTGATTTCAAAAACCCGGGTTTTACTTTTTAGACACGCCCTATATGGTACTGTTGGAACTTTCAATGCTAAGAAAAGGCATGTAATGTATCAAACAACTATTAACGACGTGCCATGAATGAATGTAATAAGTAATTAACGATAGTGGGGATTTGCTTAGTAGTACGTGTTCTAATGGTACCATATATTTCCTTAAAAATTATCAAGCACTGTGAAGTGGAACTAAAAAGGGAGGGAACCTCTAATCCACAAGGAGATTTGAAATACCTGATATGTACAACTCCTGGCAAGAAATATCGGATATTTATTTCTAGTTCAGTTAAATTCAAACAAAAGCTTAAATTTCCTCAAAAATAATGGACACATCCAAAAGGGATGAAGCATAAATTACAGAAAACACTTTATTCTATAAATGAGTAATTAAGCGTATAAACAAAACATCATTTCTGATTGAAAATATACATTAATATAATGAACACAGTGGAAAAAAGTATTGGATAGCCTTTTGGCTTGGAAATAAATATGGGATAATGCCAAATAAACATGTCAAATATTATCAAAAACTGTTTTTAATATTTGGTAGCCCCGCCTTTTGACTTGATTATTGCCTTAATTCTTCGAGGCATTGATTCATATAAGTTTATGCATCGGTGTTCACTGATTTTTCTCCAACATTGACGAATTGCTTCTTTCAGCTCGGACTTGTTGGTTGGTTTGTACAAATCAATCATTTTCTTTAAATCCCACCAAAGATTTTCTATTAAATTTCCATCAGGACTTTGAGCTGGCCATTTCATCCGTCGGATTCGATGATCCTCGCAGTATTTGGCAACAGCCTGAGAACCGTGGCACGGTGCATTATCGTCCTGAAAGACAAAGTCATCCGAATCACCAAACGAATCTTCCAACGTTGGCAGAAGAAACTGATCCAAAATGTCTATATAGGTCGTACTGTTGACAGTGCCATTTAAAATGCACAATTTCCCAGGTCCTGCAAACGTCACGCATCCCCAAATCATTACACCCTGTGGAAACTTTACACTGGAACTTAAGCAGTCAGGATGGAATTGTTCTCCTTTTGTTCTCCAGACAAACACGCCATTATTATCACCGTTCCCTAAGCAAATTCTACACTCGTCACTAAAAACGACTCGTTTCCAATCGTCCACTGTCCACTTTGCATGGTCTTTGGCCCATTGCAAGCGTTTACGTCGATGCTCGTTCGAAAGCAACGGTTTCTTCTTTGCTTTCTTGAATGAAATCCCAGCCTCGTTCAAACGGTTTCGTAGAGTCCGATCACAGACCTTGACGCCGCATTGTTCCCACTCTCGGTTCATCAATCGGGATGTTGATTTTTCGCATCCGTTTACAGGTCCGGATCAGTTTTTTTATCGTCGGATGCACTTGTCTTCCTCGGTCGCCCACATCTTTTCAAATTCTGCACATTGCCACGAGAGTTAAACTTGTGCCACAGACGTGACACCGTGCTCTGGGAACATCTCAACAAAGTTGCGACTTCTAAATGAGTTTTTCCTTCTTTTAGCAGGCGGACAATTCGAGTTTTCACATCAGTAGACAGTTCTTTAGCTGGAGCCACGATACTCTAATTAGCAGAGTTTTCTGTCGTCTACTAACCTCGATAATTGTGAGCAGTTATAAAAGAATAAATAATTTGAATAACATTTGCATATTCGCAAACAAAATGTATGATTGAATGTTACTCACTGAATATATCGCGTATTTTTTTCCAACCAATCAGACTATCCCATTCTTTTTTCCAATACGTCCGTATTTATTTGCATATTTCAAAGAATCTTTTTTTTTTTAATTTTTAACAGTAAATCGTATTTATAGATTAAAGTGTTTTCTTTAATATATGCCTCATCCCTTTTGGATGCGTCCATTATTTTGGAGGAAATTTAAGCTTTTGTATGAATTTAGCTGAACTAGAAATAAATATCCGATATTTCTTGCCAGGAGTTGTATTTCGGCTACAAAGTAGCTATCTTTAGCGATGAGAGACAAAAGTCAAAGAAAGAAAAGTTTTTTTTAGCTGACTTTTGTCTCTCATCGCTGAAGATGGCTATTTGGTAGCCGAAATACGTAATCGGTATTTCAAATCTCCTTGTGGATTAGAGGTGCCCTCCCTTTTTGATATGTTACCTTGGAAACTTTCAGTGCTAAGATATAGCTTGTAATATACAGGGTGATTCGGAATTCATTCTAGGGATTACAGGAAGTGCTAGCAGGAACAATGTTTTCCTATGCCATTTTTGCCGTTAAGCCCTCCTGTGGGAGATAAGTGCCACTAAAGGTGGGGTTGCTGCCCCTGGAGGGTGGCTGCCTGAATATCCAAAGCTTCTTTATACTAAAGGATAATTGCGTGTTGTACATTAAAATTTAATGGGGGATACAGTATTGTATTAGAATTATGTCTACGATACTAGACAAACAAAAACGCTTTTGTCTCCAATATTTTGTAATTCACATAATTTTATTGCACCCAAATGTCATTACTGAGAAATGGCAACGTTAAGCATTTACAATACAGTCTTGTGCATACTGTACCATACACATCACATAGCACAAATGGTGTTGCACATTTCTTCGGAAATGGGTCCACAGCAAGTGTTCAAAGTGTCGACCCTTTTGTTTCACACACATACGACACCGTTGAGCATTTGCAAACACATCAGCGTCATCACTTATGGCTCCTTCAGCAATTGTGATCCGTGCTACGAGATCTTCAATTGTCTTTACTGGAGTTTCATAGATCATAGTCTCCATATGCCCCCATAGAAAGAAATCAAGAGGGGTGGGGTCGGGAGATCTAGTTGGCCACAATACCGATCCACTTCGTCCAATCTATCGCCTTGGAAACTGTGCGTCCAAAACATCTCGAGCGGCACTGTAGTAATGAGCAGGGACACCATTATGCATGTACCACATGTTTCTGCGGACAGCAAGAGGAACGCCCTCCATGAGATCTGGAAGTGTGTTGAGTAGAAACTGGCGGTAGTGTTGACCTGTCGGTGCAGTTGGGAACATGTATGGCCCAATCAAATAGTCTCCTAGAATCCCTGCCCAAACGTTCACTCCAAAATGGTGTTAGTAGCTGCGACGTGTTGTCGCATGCGGATTTACTAAGGACCACTCATGAGTTTTGTGTGTGTTGAAGAGACCGTCTCTTGTGAAGGTAGCTTCATCTGTGAAGAGGATGTACTTGCTGAACTCATGATTGGCATCATCCTGTTGCAGGAACCACTGCGAGAAAACAACACGTGGTGGGAAGTCATCTGGCAACAGGTCTTGAACCTTTTGACGACGGAACGGATATATGTCATTGTCATGCAGTATTCGCCAGACAGTGCTCTGTGATGTGTTCATAACTGCTACCACAGCTCGTGTACTGGTGGATGGATGGATGTGGATGTTCACCCTGCATCTCCCCTTTTATCCAGGAGACTAGATGTTTGGGATGAAAGGATGATGGCGAAATAGACAAATACAAACATCGATGCCCTCGATGGGATTCGAACCCGCGACTCGCTAGTTACGAGAGCAGCTAGACCTGCGCCTCAACGCTCTCGGCCACCTAGCCGGCCACTGGTGGATGGATTATCACCAATAATAAACTGACCACTCAGTGTGCTTTTGCCAACGAGACACAAGCATATTTATTCCGGTGGCGTAGAATTCTAGACTTCTGGAGGCGACGAGCTCGTTGAAGGCAGTTTTCGCATCGTCGTGGATTTTGAAGCATCTCCCACGCAGGAAATTGTCAGGTACTTGAATAAGTGGTAGTCAGTTGGCGAAAGATCAGGGGAGTATGTTGGATGATCAAGAATTTTGTAGCCAAGATCATTTAACTTCTGTCGGGTGACCATTGCAACATACGGCCGAGCGTTGTCACTGAAGCAAGATGGGACCTTTCCGATTGACTAATGGTGGTCGGTGTTTCTGTTGCATGTCGTGGGCTTGTTGAACGTATGACTGGGCAGTAATGGTTTCAATATTAATCAGGAAGATATGATGAATACGTCCGGTTGCAGACCATCAAATAGTCACCTTGGCCTTATTTTGGTGCTACTTTGGCACCCACTTATCGAGCTTTTTCACCCTTCCAATTTGCTTCAAGTAGCGAACCTACCTTCAAGGGAAGAATGGTCTACTTTGCGCTCTTCGGCAACTTCTCCAGTGGATTTACGCGGGTCGGCTTCTATTAATGTTTTCAATTGATTGTCGTCAACTTTCGATGGATGGCCACGTCCATCATTTTCAAGAGTGGTATTGCCGTCACGGAATTTTTCACACCATCTGCGCGTTGTACATTGAGAAGTTGTCCCGTCATCCCATATTTTGATGACATTTGCAGTTGCTTCAGCAGCATTATGGTAAATTTTGAACTCGTGCAATAAAATATGACGGGTATCTCTTGTGTAGACAAGTTTTGCAAAACGAATCTCATCTTTTATAACGTAAGGAGTTTGAACAAGGTTTTAGCATCACCTTAAAGAGAAGAACTACAGCTTTAAAAGTATGTGTTACGTCACCGAGAAATAGTTTGCATACCGGCTCACCTACATCTACAGCCTCCAGCAGCCAATACCGACGAACTGTGGATTCGCATACAGGAGCCTGACAGGAAATTCTCCAGAAGCCCATCTCAAGCCATTTTAATTCACTGCCACGAAGTATACCAGTTCTTACTGCAACTCGTGAAGTCTTCACAATAAGTTTTTTGTATTTAATATTGTTTCCGTATGCCCTGAAACCGTAATCACTTATTAATAATTAGTAATATGTAAACTTCATCCTATTCATAGAATTCCTTCATGGTGTTTCAATTTTCACAAAGATAATACATATACGAGGTGCAGTCAATAAATAACGAGGCAGAGGATGTTGCACCAAAGCTACGGTATTCATCAACATGGAGACGGGCTTGAAATGTACTTGCTGGTCTGATCAAAATGATTCCACGCGTTTCTCTTGCTAGATGGCGATACGTGTCCGGCAAGGAATGAGCAAAGGATGGTACCAAGCAGCGGCTATGCCCATTCATTTCGTTTTTGAGAACAATACATAAAGGAGGCGTTCAAAGAGGAGCAGCGCGGAACGTAACGAAGCTCAGGAAGACAATCAGATGGAAGCATCCCTGTAAAATCTCTCGACTACGGGGACCGCTAGACGGCACGCAGCCAACGTAACAAAGGAATATCTGCAGAAGTTCAAGTGGGAAGTCCTGAGCCACCCCCTCTATAGTTCAGATCTGTCCCCATGTGACTTCCACATCTTCGGTGAGTTCAAAAAAGCACTGCGGAGATAACGGTTTTAAACGGACGATGAATTCAAGGAGGGCGTGAGCAATTGGTTCAAACAGCAGCCAAAGGCTCTCTACGAGTATGGCAGTGTGTACTTCGACTACTGCCACAATGGAATAAATGCTAAACAATTGCGAACAATACTTTTGGGTTTCGTTAAAGAATTACAATGAAAAATCCTTTGCCTCGTTATTTATTGACTATATCCAATATACACACACTGGCCATTGAATTAGAAACCCGTGATGAATTACTATACTGATATGTAAAGCGGGCTTACAGGTCGGAAACGATTGTGATATGCAAATGAATGCAATCATGTGAGGTACATGCTCATTCCAAGCTGCAGGTACAGGGTAGGAACAAGCTGCAGCTGCTCAAGTTGAGCAAAATGGGGAAAACAGCAGACCTGTCTGAGTTCCAAAAAGGAGTTATTGTGGGAGCCCGTCTAGCTGGAGCTGCGATTTCCAGAACAGTACAACTGACCGGTATCTCAAAAGGTCAGGTCTCCAAGGTGTTCAATGCGTGCAAACTAGTGCCGAGCGATGTATAAAAATTTAGCATCGATGTCCAACATCGATGTTTAAAAATACACCGTTGTTTATTGATATCTGCATCGATTTATAATCGATTATTTTCTACTTTCAAAACATGTAAAATGAACCTCTAAAACCGGTTAAATAGTGTAGAATAATGAAACACCACCACAAGAATAACTTGAATATATAAATTTTTTATTTTTTCAGGATAATAATATTCAAGACAAAAACATTTTTTTGAAGACAACAATATTTAAAACAATTCTTTCAACTCTTCTATTGTTAAAGAATGCATTACCAACAATTTCTCTAAATGCTTTGGCTTAAGGGAGGATCGTTTTTTAGTAATTATTTCTCCAGCTTTTGAAAACAAACGCTCAGCTGTAACAGATGTTGCTGGTATACTTAAGCTTTCTACTGCCAAAGAACACAAATGAAAATTGAATTTCTCCAAACTCTTCCACACTTTAAATGGATCAATTTTATGTGACTTAATTGAGATTGGAATGCAAACCAGAATTAATTGAGTTAGCATTCCGTGCAGTATCGGATAAGAGTACTGAAATTTTCCTGCTTTCCCAAAGATCCTCATCGTTTGTCTGTTCCATTTCGTCACTATTAGCCAATTCCAATTCAGAAGTAGGCATCAAAAGCAACTTCTGATTGATACGATTTATTGCATGTGCACATGCGGACCTGCTTCTAAAATCTATTTTTTTAAACCTAGGGTCTAAAACAGTTGCTTCACTAAATATAAGATTGGTTTCCACATATTTAAATCTAATGTCCATGTTTTTGAAAATGTTATCTCTTAATTTTTTACCAGCAGGTGTTACAGGACTTATTCGCGTCAAGGCATTGGCTAAAATACCTAAAATTGGTATGACTTTGCTAATCGTGGTGTATTTTTCACCTGAGATTTCATTTGTGATGCTTAAAAATGGTTTCAATATACACAAGCTATCATTAACAATTTTAAGCTCGGCAGAAGTAATCAGCTGAACATTGTTATCGATATTTTGCAATACAATCGTAACAACTTCTTTTAACTGTACAAATCGCTGTAACATGAGGTAAACTGTGTTCCATCTAGTACACACTTCCTGTATCAATTTCAAAGGTTGTGTCCCTAAGGACTTTTGCTCTTTCTCTAATGAGCTAGCAGCTACATTACTCCTGTGAAAGAATGCCACTATTGTCTTAACTTTCAATACAACCTCATTGAACTCAGCTGTTTCTTCAATAGACTGGCGAACTAATAAATTAAACGTATGAGCAAAGCAACTAATGTGTCTAGCCTGTCCTAGAAACAAATCAACAGCTTTTTTAATGTTAGCAGCATTATCCGTTACAACTGCTTTTATTTTACTCTTGTCAATGCCCCAAAATGTGACCATCTCATCGAGTTTTTCACATAAATATTCAGCAGTATGTGAATCTTCTAAGTGCGTGATACCAAGAACATTAGAACAAAATTCAAAATTATGAGTGTAATGAACAGTAATGCCTAAATAACTGCAAACGGAATCCACAAGAGTTGTCGAAACGGCAGAATTGTGGATCGAAGACAATCAACACAGACAGGGACCGATATCGTCAGAGACGGATGTTGCGGCAAAACCGAAGGTCTACTGTGGAGCAACCGATGGCAGACTTCAATGAAGGATCATCGCAACCCATCTTCTCCAGAACAATGCGCCGAGAGTTGAAGCGAATAGGGATGGGAAGTCGCATACCAGTGAGGAAGCCCCTGGTGTCAGCAACAAACCGGAAAGTTCGCCTGCAGTGGTGTGAAGAACGGTGTGACTGGACAGTAGACGACTGGAAAAATGTGATGTAGTCGGACGAGTCACGTTACATATTGTTTTGCACCGATGGCCGGCAGAGAATTTGGCGGCAGCCCCATGAAGCGATGGACCCCTCATTTGTTGTGAACACAGTTCAAGCTGCAGGAGGAGGTGTCATGGTATGGGTCATGTTTTATTGGTATGGCAAGGGTCCCCTGATATTCCTTGGCAGTCGGGTGAAAGCCAAAGACTACCTGCACATTGCTGCAGATCAAGTCCATCCTGCAATGGTGCATTTGTACCCAAATGGTGACGGGTTTTTCATGGAAGACAATGCTACTATCCATCTAGCAAGAATTGTTCATGCTACTATCCATCGAGCGGATTTGAATCCGATCGAGAATGTTTGGGACATGTTGGAAAGAGACGTTCGTCGAAGGCATCCGCTTCCGTCTACTCTGCAGGACCTAAAAGCCTCTCTGACGAATGCATGGTCTGCGATTACCTTACCTGCATTGCAACACCTTGTAGAGTCCATGCCAAACCGCGTATGTTCTGTAATTACAGCCAAAGGAGGGTCAATACCATATTGAACGAAAGTTTCTAATTCATTGGCCGGTGTGTGTACATATAGGTATATAAGATTATACAAAAAATGGAGGAGATTTCAAATAGATATTGCAGTAAAAGACAGAAGCACATTTCGCTCATCAGCAACATTCCGCTCATATTGTAAATAGTTTTGTTTTGCAAATCATCATCAAAATTTTTCTTTTTAAACTGAAGTTTCCGTATGCAACCATCTAAAATTTTTTTATCCCACTCGTAAATTTGCTTAGGTGGATTTCGCTGCTTGTTGACGTTGCTCTTGAAAAATGAATCCATTGGTGTGCGGCATACGTTACTCTACTTTACAGTTTGCTTGAAAAAAATGTTGGAAATCTCCTCCCATCTTTTTGTAGCCATGCATATTATACATCTATTAAGAATATATTAATTATAATCATTAATGTTCTTCATTTATTTTCTGCTCTTCTTTCAGCAAATGAAATTAACTTTCAATTGATAAATAGACTTGGAAATAAAATCACATTGTAAGAAACTTATCCTAGACCGTGAATAAAATTATAATCTTTATTTCTTCATTTAATTATCTAAATGTAAATATATTATGAAGAAATTAAAATCTATGAAATAAACCAAAGTACATAATAATGCGGGGGAAAAAATTAATTTTTTCTTTCCATATAAAGAAAAAAAATCAATAGAGTTCCTACGTTTCAAACAGAATTTTTTGGGTTCTTTTTTAATCTTTTTTTTACTTCATAATTTCCTGAAACATGCAACTGATTAGATTTAATTTCTCAAATAAAGATGTTCCTATGTAGACAACGAACTTTTCGTGATCATTAAAGAAAATTGAAATGCTTCTGCTTTCCAAATGAGGCGAAAAATTATAGCTTTAATTGATCTTTGAAAGAAGAAAGTTTTCAAATTTTTTTGAAATTCAAATCCTTCGTTTTTACTTTAAAAACAAAATGATTTTCATAATTAGCTCTTTGAAAGTTTGGGAAAAAAAGTCCCACTTTATAATTAAGTAAAGGCCTTGTTTTATAAGAAATTTAATTGATTAAATTATCTATGAAAAAGAACTTTTTTTACGATTTATCAAATGGCTGAGATCCAAATGCAGAAAAACAATTAAAATACTTAATATACATTGTATTTAAGCCACTTACAGATACAAGATGATTGTGAAAAAAAGAGTTTATGACAAAAAAATGGAGCTTTGGCAACTTATCCAATCTAACTGTGGCAACAACCAAATCTGTACATTCATTTATATCCAAAGTTGGGATATTCATTTATATTGTTCGTGTTTCTGGAGGGACTCACATTGAACACCTATATCTGTGTTGAATTTAAACTTTCAACTGTTATGTTTGATTTCCGATGAACAGCAAGATTGTACTTTTTTGTTTTCTTTTAATAGCCCTCCAAAATTGGGATATTCATTTATGTACACTCTGTATGTCAAACAACTTGTGATGATGTGTCATGAATGAATAATGAATAATGATTAATGATCGTCGACATTGGTTCAGTGGTACGCGTCCATTATTGTGTCGCTGGAAAATTTCAATGTTAGGATATGGCATGTATTACCTCAAACAACACACAACGAGTTATTAGTCCTATTGTTATCCATAGCCAATTGCCATCAAAAGCATGTTGCTGTCAGGCCTAATGTTAGTTGTTGTTAAGCTTGCTGTTATCAATAACAAATTATTTGGCTTAGTAATTAAACTTATTGTAATTAAGAGCTAATTGTTGTTTAGCCTACTATCAATAGGTAATTACTTAGGTCTTACATATCTATAGCTAATTTCTGTTAGGCAAATTGTTGTCAAAAGCTAATAGCAAGTAGCTAATCGCTCGCTTCAACAACACATGCTTACGTATAAATGCTTTAGCAATAGATTATGAAGAAATAATAGATGCTCATTTCATTATGTAGGAATGATTACAAATTAAAGGACTTTTATATGTTCAAATATATAGAGAATTACTATACTCGCCATTTAACCTCTCGAGTACTTCACTTTTATTCATATTGATTTCAACACAACTTCTATTCCTTTAGAACTACGCCTTGCTTTAACCACCTTGTATAACCCTAAGAAACCAAAGGTTCCTTTAGTAAACAAATACTTTCTTATTTATCCTTGAATTCCTTAAAATTTTATCGGTCCTGGGCATTTCGGTTGCCTAAATGTTACAATTTGGAACGGCAGTATATTGTTTGTTGCGTTTGTTAGCATTTCTTTAAATGCAGTTTTAATAATATTTTGCAGAGATTAATTAATTCATTTTGTAAACATAGAAAATTTTAAATGTATCATTACTGAACTAAATAATTGTACTTCAGGACGAAAACGTGATTTTTTTTAAATAAAAATTTTACATGGTTCCTACAGACAATAAAAATTGTTATATGAAGAAACGACTTTAAATAATCACGAATTCTTTATATGATATGCCTACCCTAAAAGAAAGAAAAAAAACTTCCGGATACTTTAATGATTAGTTCCAATTATAAAATCCTGATGCTAAGAAGAAAAAAATTACACTAATAACATATTCTAAGAAGAATAAAAATTTTCATTAAAGATAATTCCAGAATATGATCATGCATGAGTAATTCAATGCGACTAAGAAAAGCTATCGGATTAAGAGTAAAACAATAATAAAATAAAAGTTTAACAAATAACTGCTTTATTTAATTAAATAACAACAAGCAATACATCATGTTTAATTTAAAATGCTGACGCGTTTCATTGTAAAAGACTAGCAAATACAAGTGGATAATTTACTTGTTATTTAATTATTTATCCAGTAATAATATTAGAAATTATGCAGTCTATTTCCAAATAATCGAATTACCATTGATTTTTGAGAGATTTTTCTTCTGCTCTAATTTTAGGACATGACAATAACAGTACTTAAATCATTAATAATGTTTATGTTTTATACCTTTAACATCTTTCTATGTTATGTATCAGGTAAAGTTTAATACCAAAACTGAATGTATAAACGCACACATCAGTAAATTAAAATATGATTACTATCACAGTTTGGAAAGTTCCCAAATCATTAATATTGCTCCGTACAGACAACACCAATTCCTATAAATAATTCGCATATATGCATATAATTAATTTTTATGGCAAAGTTAATATTTTAATTAATAGATAGGAGAAACGTTTCGTAGGAAATCGAGGTAGATCTCTTTCTGGATCTTAACAGAACCGAAGCCCTAAGATGAATACAAATCAAATAGACATTTTGCAGACGCTGACCTTAAAGTGCACCCAATTACTAATGGAAAATGGGGAGAGGAAAGATGATAAATTGATGAAAAAATCTCATTTAATTTAGCTGACAATGGTTATTTATATGCCTACTGAAATGAAATCAGAGAAGAGACTGAAATTACTTTAATAAAGAATAAGAAAAATTACACAGGTCAACACACATTTTGGTGCCGGCGATATTTCAAGTGTTCATAGGTAATTTTAGGGTGCAGAATTCAAAAATAATTTATATTTGTTCCATCAGGTCTAGTTTTCGAGATATTAACGTCGCAACGTTGCACAATACAGAAATAGCAGTCATCATTGTGGTTTCTGGGTTCCCTCCAAACCATCGGCACACCAAATTTCAGACTTCTCTTTTGTCCATTAGTCCATTGCCATAAGTGTTCCATAAAAATTTTACACACAACAAGTGGTGCCCACGTTTTGTCTTGGTCACCAAGCTTAACGCCAAAGAATCCAAGGCACGCTCTTTTTTGATAATTATAGCGCTGATAATCATGACGTTTTTTTAAGTAAAATTCGTGGCCATCTATCAGGAAAAACGCCACGAACTTTTTCCCAGACTTATTATATCAACGTCGCACCTCTGTACCATAACAAATAACAAAAGCGCATTAAGTTAGTGGTGCTGTATCTCAAAAACTATAGCTGATAGAGAGAAACTGTTTTCATATTTTGAATCAACACATCAAATATAATCAAAATCAGTTCTAACATTCCAGGCACCACGAAAAAAATTTTTTTTTGTTCCCCAGTGTTATTCATCAAAAAATTGGCGTAAAAGAATAATATACATTTATGTGGCTTTGAACCATTCTTTATCTAATGAATATAAAGTTCTTCTCACTGCATTCTTAAAGTTTGCATAATAACATCGAGTTCCTCGTTTAATGAACATTTAGTGTACACATGTAGCGAAAAGTTCCTCGAACTTCACTCCTAAGGTTTATGTATTAGCACACAGTTCCGTCTTTGATAGTTTGGTAGTTTATGGGGAGGAAGATGTTTTCCGTCTTTGATAGTTTGTAAGGAATAAATATTTGAAATTTGCTCCATCTTTTAAATAACATTCGATTTAAATTTAAAGACATTTAATTCAATAACATTCGCACAGAGAATAATAAAAATGTTTGGCGACTCTACTTCTGTGTAAAATATCCAACCGAATGATAGCCGAAAGTGTCCAATACACAAAATATATTTTCAATAAATATTCTTATCTGGTGGCCTGCTTCCACTAAATTGCCTGATATTCTCTACTTAATTATTAATGCCAAAAGTTCCGGATTTTAAGCTAAAAAGTAATTGTCTCGCTGAAACAAATACAGGGTATTGTATAATTTGATGATCAACTTTGGAGGGGTGGTAGAGACTGATCGGGGGGACATGTTTTCTCTGCGCAACCAATCTGTAAGAGTTAGCCTTCTACATGTAAAGGGAAGGGAGAGTTTATGTCTGGCGGATGAAGGGTGGCTTCTCTGCACTACCGACAATGTGTGATTATGTGGAATAGGGTGATGATATTGTCAGTATGCAAAGCAGAATCACGGGAAATTGCAATTACCTGTAGTGCTGTAATTGACCTCACAAGATACTACTGGTGTATTGTAGGCCTACTGTTGTCAGTTAACATATCCTGCTAAGAGGTACACTATCGAACAACAAGCAATGGCTGAATGGTTTACGTGGCCTGAGCTTGCAGATGTACATTTAGTCTACGAGATGGCACAAGGGAATGGTAGAGAAGCACAACGCATTTACGGTAGCCACTTTCCGAACAGAGTTTGCCCGGACCATCATACCTTTGCATCAGTGGATCATCGTCTACGTGACACTGGGTCTCTTGTCATTCATCGGAGAGATGCTGGACATCCTCGACGTGTCCATACACCTGACTTTGAAGAAGGTGTGCTCCAATGATTTGATGACAATCCATCGACAAGTACCAGAGCTGTTGCTATTGAGCTTCATCCGCAGGATCATTGAGTAGCATGAAATATCGTTCATGAAAACATTATGCATCCTTTTCACTCTCAAAAGGTACAGGCACTTCTTCCCAGAGACTATCCACAAAGAGAACGATTTCATCGATGGTTTTTACAGAAAGCTGACGAGGATCCAGAGTTTCCATCCCATGTGTTGTTTACAGATGAAACATTTCTGACACGAGAAGGAATGTATACAATGACAGAAATCGGCATGTTTGGGCAGACGTGAATCCACACGCTTCAGTACCTGGTCATTATCAGCAACGGTTCGGCATCAACGTTTGGGCAGGAATTGTGAATAACGTTTTGGTGGGCCCGTCTATCCTGTCTAAACGCCTTATAGCGGAAACTTATCTTGTGTTTATAAGGGAGGTTCTGCCAGAGCTATGGAAGACATTCCTCTCAACATCGGACAACATGTGGTCAGGCAGATGGTGCTCCTGCGCATTATGCATTACAAGTTCGAAATCACAGCTATTTAGTATTGGAAGACGTGGACCTGTGCCCTGGCCTCCTCGTTCCCCAGACCTCATTCCATTAGATTTCTTTCTTTGGGGTTACATGGGAAGCCTCATTTATGAATATCCTGTGCAGAGCGAAGAAGATCTAATAGCTCGCACGATAGAAGCACCAGGACGCATTCAGAACAATGCCGGTATGTAGTCTCGCACCGTTTGCAGCTTTGTGTAAAACATCACGGACAGTTCGTGGAGCCGTGTTTGTAACACGTGTAAATAATAAATGTTTGTTAGAAATTTTAAAAATAAAAAAAGATTCAAAAGATAGGAAATTGACAACATACACTGAAGAGCCAAAACAAATGACCACCATCACATTAGCGAATGAACTCTTCTGGATCACGTGGAAGGCACGTAATTAAGTGGGAACGGTATTTAACTACCACTGGAGAAGATAACGAATTCATCTTACACTTAATTTTGCGAGTGATGGGAAAGGCTGCTCATCTAAGCGAATTTGATAGAGGGCAGATTGTAATGGCCCGAAGACTCGGAACGAGTATCCCCAAAACTGCACGACTGGTAGGTTATTCACGATCTGCCGTTGTTAGTATTTATGCCAAGTGGATAAATGTCGGTGAAACCAGCAGTAGACACCAAGGTGTTGGACGCCCACGCGTTATCAAAGAAAAAGGACGTCGCAGACTGTCCTGCTTGGTAAAACAAGATTGGCGCCAGATGAGTTGCAGCTGTTTTGCAGGCCAAAGGTGGCGCAACGCGTTATTGAGCTAGTGGTCATAATGTTTTGGCTCTTCAGTATAAAATAATATTAAACTAATAAAAGCAACCATTAAAATATTAAATAACATAAATTCACATATACAAAATAACTGCCAACTAGAAAACTAGCAATGTGAGTCAAATGTTATGGACTTAAACCTTTTAGATTTTTTCTTTTGAAGACATCTGAAGAATGTGAGCATATTCTTAAAAAAATAATGCTAGAATTGTTCGTTTTGACCTACAGATGGCGTTATCAGGGTACAGACATCAGCTTATGCACATTTTCCAGGTTGAAGTGTCTCGTGCGCTGAAGCTGTCAGCTAACGTCATTACAACAAGACTGTGGATACCGTTCGACAGGATGGAAACACCCGCAGACGCTTTAGGAACAGGCACACCACAGTCAGGAGAGCCGCAGCTGCAAACGCTAATTCGGAAGCCGATATTGATAGTTGTTCCGTCTGATCTTAACGAATTTGTATGCATAGAAATGCTGTCATTAATCGAGAAGGCCCTCTGAATTAAACTTTATTATCAGAATAAAGAAAGTGCCAATGCGGCATTGCGGGCATATCGACCCATGCATGGAATACGAGATAGTAAAGGACGTATGACGAGTGCGGCAGTGACAAAAATAACACGACGATTTGAAGCAACGGGTTCTTCGGCTGCGCGTTCTTCGCCATCCACTGCTGTCGCCCAGAGAGTCAAACAGACAGTGAAGCACTATCGGAGATTTCTGCACATGGGGAATGCAGTGCGCGAGAAGTCTACCGACGGATTGGCATTTTATACAGCAGTGTTTGGCAATCACTGCGAATTATCCTTAAGGGAATTATGCTTCCGAACAAGTTGCAACATAATGATGAACTGACACCTCACGACTTCATCACTCTTCAAGATTTCGCTAACTGAATATTCAGTAAATGGACCAGAAGAATGGCTGGCTTTTCACTGTGCTTTGGACCGATGAATCGCATTTCACACTTCTGGCAGTGTTAACAAACAGAATTGTACGGAAAACCAATAGATTGATACATTTGTTGAACAATCCCTACATCATCCAAAATTTACAGTCTTGTTTGGCTTCACTGCTGATTTCATAATCGGTCCATTTTTCACAGTGACTTATCTAGAAACAGTTACTGTCACTAGCGCTCAATGCAGCAATGTTACGGACCAGCATCATTCCAATATTGCAAACGCGACATTGCATATATTGTAGTGTCTTATCTGACGGCTGTATTGCTGAAAAACGATGGCACATTGAACATTTGTAAGCCGATAGTTAATCCAGCATCTTACCTTTTGAAATGTGCATAAATTGATGTCTGTAACCTGACAAAGCCATCTGTTGGTCAAAAACCGAATAATTTTAGCATTTTTTTTGGTCCCTGGAAAAAAACCCGACTTCATTTCAATCGTTTCTTTGCAAACAGAATTATTTTATCTGCATTCGTGTACGAATTATTGCGTTTTAAAGTTTCTCCTGACTTTTAGATCACCTTGTACTTATCAAGCCATGTCCAATGGCCAGTTGGTCAAGGCATCTTAATCGATGGCGAGGATGCCACAAAATATTGTGACCTCGATGAGAAATGTCCCATCTAGAAAGTGCGGCAAGACTTTTGATGAACATAATCAGGCAGCGTCGCCATCATTGCGAATAAAACAAAATTATTAGGACAAAAGGATAACCTATGCACGTTCGAAGGAGGAAGAGTTTCAAAAAGCGCAACGACTCTAATGCAAGCGTTTTTGAAATGGCGGGCGGACAAAACGAGGAGGCAGCGAAGGGACAAATGAGGAGATAACGTGGGAATTTTGAAGTAGTCGATAGAATTGCGAAATCGCTGGAGAGGCCGAGTTTCGCGCGACCAAGGACAGTACATGCAATTCTTGTGAATGATGCGGTAGTAGATAAATTGCATGAAGACGAAGCGTCTATTCGTGTGTCGAAAGACAGGAAATTATTCCCGCTTCAAGCAATCCGAAACGCAACTTATCCTAACTAACGCTTTAGCGTTTTCCAGAACCCAGCCTCAAAGTTCATCTCGAAAGGAAATTGTGTACTCCGAACCTGCAATTCAAGGTGAAAACAATAACAGTAACCGTATCCTACGAGGGGACAACTCCGTCGTTCCTGCCCGTCGTTCATCGCTTCAAGCGACAGCAATTAGAGGAATTATACGTAACTCGGAGTGTGACAGTGCGCCAGAGATTTCGTTTTGGTATAAGGAAATGCAGGAGCCATTGATGAACTTTGGGTGTGCAGATTTTCTTCAAAGCAAGTTTCCCTATTGCAATGCTTCATTCCCGTTTTATTGGTGTACGTTCAAGGCTTGTCTTCGTGGAAGTGTGAATTAGTAACTAAGGAGGAAAATTCACATGTTCTCAACTCAACTAGAAGCTACAGCATAATCATGCCCTGGACAATGAATGCATTCATGACAGTGGACTTGGGCTTCATTCTAGCATGCTTATACACATTTAAACTTCATAATGCTCATACACATTTAAGCCTTCCTTAGCACGTCAAGGTAGGCCACTTTTTGGTCTCACTCTTTCCTCTCCGCCTCCTCATCTGCTTATTGGCCAGCGTAGTAGTAATATTAATTATTTTTTTTCTTTTTTAAAGGAGGAGGTTCGACTTCAAAAAGGAGGAGGTTCTATGTTCGTCTGTATGTAATTATTTTGTTTATGTATGTTCATCGATATTTCCGTCATTTATAAACCGATTTTAAAAATTCTTTTTTCATTGGATTCGGTTTAGCACCAAGATGGTCCCATATTAATTTCATTGTTAAGTCGATTTAATTTTTTTTTAATTCATTCAACTTGTTAATTTCTGTAGTCCTTGTGAACCCTTCCCCATTGGAACGCCGTAGGCATAGCAGCATTTAGAGAATTTAAGCGGTTAAAATTCTTCTCGACGAAGTTATATGTCGGAAACCAATGAATAATATTCATTATAATTGATTTAATTCAAACACTAATCATTGTGTATCTAATAGCTGAGCCTCTTTGAAGAGAGAGCCATTGTAATTATACTAATTAATCCAATTTCACTCTTATAATTTTTATTCTTAAATTGATATAAATTAATGTATCAATTTTCCCTTTATTTCTTTTATGTGTTAGTGGATAAATTTAATTATAATAAATTTCTATAAAGCTTTTACTGAATTTGTGTATGAATAAAATCGTTACTAAAAATTGCTGTGCATTTTTTTCCATTAGGAGAAGTTTCAAATACAGGCAATCAAGCAGTCGTCTTAGAATAGTTTCAGTTTTCCTTGCAACGCGGACTGATACCAGCTTGGACATGCACGCTTCGTTTTTATTTCATACTGAACATACGAGGTCTGTCCGGAAAGTATCCGGATTGAAGCTACATAAAATACGATTCGAACTCACATAATTGTTTAGTCAACTTCAAAATAAGTACCGTCTGCAGCAATGCATTTAGCCCAGCGTTCCTGCCATTGGTCGAAACAAGTACGGAATGCCTCCTTTGGGATGGCCAAGAGCTCCGTCGTCGCATTTCGTTTTGTCACGTCCACATCCTCAAATCTCCGTCCTTTGAGCGCTTTCTTGATCTTCGGAAATGTGAAGAAGTCGCACGGAGCTAGGTCAGGTGAGTAGGGAGGCTGTCTCTGTCGTGTTTTGTCAAGAATTGCTGCATGATGTGCGCTGTGTGTGCTGGAGCTCTGTCGTGGTGCAGCATCCAATCTCCAGAAGCCCACATTATATGCAGTTTACGTCGAACTGCATCAGGCAACCTCCTCAGCACGTCAAGGTAGAATCCATTATTAACTATTTGTCCTTTCGGGTCATTTTCTACATTTCAGTCATTTTCACCACGCGACGAGAAAAGAAAAACTTTCTGCTTCAGCGTGTTACAACAATTGGACGTGGCACTCATAACAGCTACAAATTTCATTAGATCATCAGCAGAAATATCGTCACACGATCCGGATAGAAAAAAGGTGCAGCGAGTTCTGCATTTTTTTAGCCTCAATCCGGATACTTTTAGGACAGGCCTCGTACGCCCGGAAATGCATACTTTCGCTGCTAGGTGGCTTTGAAGATTCCCAACGTCATTCTCCCACATAAAGAAAACAGCATACAAGGTAATCCCCAAATTACTGCCAATTCTCGACGTGGAGTAATCCAAGGATCACTACTATACGCTGTCTCCACCTCATCCATTTACCAACATGAATTTAATCTAAGCATACGAAGTTACGTAGATGACAATATTCTCTTTAGAACTTTTGACCCCGAAGACTTAGACACTATAAACAAGCAAACAGATCAAGATCTAGAGTGGTTAGCTACATGGTAAAAACAGCGAGGAATGGAACTTAAATCAAGATAAATTCAAATCAATAATTATATCAAAAATGCTCCCAGATCATCATCTATAAAATTATTAGGCTTCACTTTGATAAGTCAAATGCAGTAGTTTACAATAGTCAAACAGATACCATAATTATCAATCTCCACCGCAAATGTCATTTATTCAAATGTCTCCATACTTTTCTCGTGACCACCGAAATCAGACAAGTAATATATTCCGTTGTAATATCAACAACCCTATATTATTATTAGTTGATCTGGGCGAGCACCACAGAACTTAATTTAAATCGCATCAAAGTTGCTTAAAATCAAGTGATACGTACAGCATTCAAATTAAGCTAAACTACGAGGCGCATCCAGAAAATAAGTTTCCCAATGTTTTCCTCTTTAAAGTAAACGTAATTAGCCGTGTCAATTGCGCATGCGTAACAGATCTATGACGTAACAATCATATGCCAGCCGTACAGGTCCCGCCTCGTGCCAGTAGCGTGCAGGGGGGTGAAACTCATAGCTTTTTTGTCAAACTAAGATGGCGGCGCTATGAAGACTGCTTGCTAATGTTTTCTGCATTTTGGCGTTTTTATGACAAAATTATAAATATAAATGAGTAAATAAAATAAAATATTTATGATGGAATTTGATAAAAATTCATTAAATAAATAAAAAATAGCTAAAATTTAATTAAAATATAAAATAAAATAAGAATAGATTAATTAAATAATAAACATATGCAATAAATAAAACCAAATAAAATAAAGTTAATAATTAATTAATTAAATAAACTTGGCTAAATGAATAAAAAAAAGTAAAATAGTTAAATGCACAAATTAATAAAAAAAAATCAGTAAAATAACATTTAAATTTAATCAGTGCTTTGAAGACATTGTTACAACATGCCTCAGCGAAAATAAAATTAATTTCACGTATTGCTAAATCGGAAATATCTTATCTTTTTTTTATATATATAATTTATTTTACTACTTTGTAGAATCACCTTTTGCCGTAATAACAGTCCCAATTTTTTGGGGCGATGATATTAGTAAGATCAGGGCAAAGTTCCTGTGTAATATATTTCTAGCACTTTGGATGCATTCAGTGAGATCTTTTTTGTCCTTTGTCAACGGTTTCTGTATTCTATTTATCACCATTGCCCATAGATTTTCGATTAGATTCATGGCAAACTTCCTGGCCATTTCAGGACACTTATATTTTAATTAAATTTTTGCCATAGCCTGTTCCAGATTTAGGTCACCTGACAGTCTGGTCATCCTTCAGCCAGAAGAAAAGACAAAAAACATTGTTTACAAAGAGGTTCTTAGTAAACATGAGGAAAAAGTACCAGTCATGAAGCTTTATAAGCTGGTACACTATCCTGTTTGAAAAGAACATCTTCAGATGAACAGATCTTCTCAATAATTGAGTGACAAAGAATTCCATCACTTCTGTATGGAACCGGCTGTTCACAAAAAAAAAAATCAATTCACCAACACTTTGACTATTAAAACAACCCCCATAAATCATATGGTTTTAAAGGGTGTTTTACTTCTCGGTTGACAGTTGAAGGCAGAAAAACATTTACAAGAAATCTATCCAATTATTTATTGGAAATCACTATATCGTTCTCAATAGCTGAATTGTACTTGCAACTATCATAATTAAATATGTAAAAATGAGAATAGAACAGTATTTAAAAATGTTAAACAAACAATATGCAAACAAAAAATTAAAATATGCCAAAAGAGTTTGAAATTATCTTAATAAAAGAAATAATGACTTCACAAAAGGGAATTTTTTTGTGTACATATCTATACCCTTTGTTTATTGGATGAATAAATTTCAAATTTCAAAAATTTCGAACAATTAAGTTGTTTTTTTAAATATAATCTACAACAGTTAATTTTCTACTTTAACTTATTATTCGTTTGTCCTCCTAAAATTACTAAAAATAAAAGAAAATATTTAAAAAACTTTTTTATATATTTACCCCCCTTCATCCATTCTTGTTTTTACTTTTAAAAAAAGTATTCCTTTTTGGTTTAAAATGTGAAATAAAAAGTTAAAATAAGAATTCATAAAATTAAAAAAAGACAAAGATGTAGCAGGGCATAATTTTTTTTTTCATTTTAAAATTTACAAGGTATTATTATTATTATTGAAAGAGTGAAAGAAGAATAGTGTGAAAATTAAAATTTAATATGAAACGCGCGCTCTATTTAAGGACACTGAACGTTGGAAATGCCATATTAAGCAAGAACGTCGTCTGCTTATTCTTCATGTGAATCGAAGCGCCGCCCTGGCGAGCACTTGATCCCAAGTCCCTTGATTTAGCATTGAGTTTCCACCTCTGATATATATCTATCTCTATGGTAGCGTGGTAGCAATGGTCCGAAATGGAAGCTCTTATTTCTTCTCCCGCCGCCTGCAAGGTTCGGTCGGTGATAAGTTCTTGAATGCACAAAGCATTGCGCCAATTGAAATTCATCGTCAGCTCTGTCAGGTCTATGGGCCGAACATCATGAGTAAGCAAATGGTGCGTCGCTGGTGTAGGCAGTTTTCCGAAGGTCGTCAAAGTGTCCATGATGAAGAGCGCACTGGGCGACCATCCCTAATCAATGATGATCTTGTTGAGCTTGTACGGCAGCGCGTGATGGAGAACCGTCGCTTCACGATTACGGAGCTGAGCACCCATTTTCCGCAGATATCGCGATCCTTGTTGCATGAGATTGTCACTAAGCACCTGCTGTTCAAAATATTGTGTGCCAGGTGGGTGCCGAAAAACCTGACACCCGAACACAAAATTCAACGCTTAGGAGCAGCACTGACATTTCTGCAACGATATCACGATGACGGCGACGAGTTCCTCGATAGGATCGTCACGGGCGATGTGACTTGGATTTCGCACATCACCCCGGAAACCAAGCAGCAGTCAATGCATTGGCGGCATAGTGGATCTCCGGTCAAGACGAAATTCAAACAGACGCTGTCGGCACGGAAAGTGATGTGCACGGTGTTCTGGGACAGAAAGGGCATTCTGCTCATTGACTTCCTTCCACGTGGTAAAACAGTAAACGCTGACCGTTACTGTGAAACTCTGCGGAAATTGCGACGTGCCATTCAAAACAAGAGGCGTGGAATGCTTACTGCAGGTGTTGTGCTCCTCCATGACAATGCTCGTCCACATACGGCTCGACGCATAGCAGCTGTTTTGACGGAATTTGGCTGGGATTTGTTTGATCATCCATCCTACAGCCCTGATCTTGCTCCCAGCGATTTTCACATTTTCTTGCACCTCAAGAAATTCCAGTCAACGACGAAGAGCTGAAGACGTCTGTCACACGCTGGTTCCATTCACAGGCGGCAGAGTTTTACGACAGGGGGATACAAAAGTTGATCCCACGATATGACAAGTGTCTCAATTCTGGTGGTGGCTATGTTGAAAAATAGCTGAAACATTGCTGTTATTGTTGCCAATAAATATGTTCCTGTAAGTGTGAGTTCTTTTTTTTTTAAATAGGGAAATTTACTTTCTGGATGCGCCTCGTACTTCAATTAGCCGAATTTGCAGTATCATCTCCCTACTCTACCAAACCTACGTCGCATTGGACTTATTACTGAATTGACAAGTGCTTTACGTCTAATAGGTCATCCCGCAAAATTCATTAGAGATTGGTATATTCATAACACCGATTAAGGGATCACAAGTCGATACAAATTCGAAATCCCAATAATGATATCCGAATATCTTTCCAAGCATTTTCACTATAATGCCATCTATTTATGGAACGAACTACAATCATCAATACGACAACAAATGGATACAAGGATTCAAACAGCATTTACCACTACCAACCAGTCCATCAATAATTTCAGAACATTATATCAAAGGACAATTGGATCAAGACTAGAGTTTTACTGAAGAGCAACTAAACAATTCCGAACTCCTAATAACTGTTTATATTGTAATCTATATTTTCATAATTATAATCTATACTTTCTCTAATTTAGTATCCTAAATGAAATTTATTCCATCCGGAATGCAACTAAATAAAATAAATAAATAAATAAATAACTAAATAAATAAATAAATAATTAAATAAATTTTCGAGAGATAAATGTCACTAACGTCGCAGGACCATATCACTAATCTCTGCTGACAGTTGCCAATTGGACATCTGACCGACGTATTATATTTTTATGCGGTTTCGGAGCTGTGAGGAATGCCCCTGAATAGATTCCTAATGCATTTCCGGATCTATGTTCACTAGGCATTAGGAATTTAATATACATTAGGGGTTTGAATTTCTCAAGATACATTGTTCCGTTATTAATATTCGGACAGTCAACTGCAAAAGTTGGAATGCGACATATAAAGTTCAAATGTAAAATAATTCCCACCCAAAATTATATTAGAATACCGCAGAACAAGTGTTCTGGTTGAAATATCGCAGGCGTTCTGATCATGCCAGAAAGATTTGAAGGTTTGGTTGTTGAAATGAGGGTTCGATCTTAAACCTGTCAAGTATATTCAAGACCAGCGGTTATCAACGCGTACCATCGTACTACGACGGCCGTACTTCACTCCCTCCTTCCCACGAAGACGGAATTTCGACGATAGAAGAACGCTCCTCATTTACCCCGACGGAGCTGCGTTTTCTTCACATGCTGCTTTAGTCGGTAAGACGTGGAGTTCTCATTATTAGCTTCTATCGGAAGGTACGCAAGAGGTTAACTTTTGGTACTTCGTTGTATTGTACCAACATGAAAAGGTTGAGAACCGCTGTTCAATAGATGAACAAAAACATTTCAAAACCGTTCACAGAACATGGCCTTACTTAAGACTGAGTTAAAGGCTATAGCGGAATAATAACACTGGGCAAGAATGAAATTGCTTCTTAGGTGAAGGTACCCAATCTTGAATGAATTTAACATGCTGAACACGAATATCACATTGAAAAAAGTTGATTAGTTCTCGTTGCAGAGATATTGGCGTATTATCCGTTGTAGAGGTGCTATCTTTTAAGCCCGGAGAAACGAATGTACAGCACCTACCTTTGGCAGAAGCACACAAAATCATTCCTCCTTTAATGCATTAAAAGAATATTAAGAATGATTCTAGCAGCAGAAAACGATAGGCATAAGCATTGCAAGTGGCCAAAGGGTTGAAATGCTCACGTGAACTCTTGAAAAAAATGGCAGTTTTTCGCGTTTTTCTAGATCCTGCCAATTTTACACATCAAGCTCAGCCTTGTAAAAAAAATCCATGGATGAGAATGGACCAGCATTCAAGACCTGCATAAAAAATTCACTCGACTTAGGGAAGCCAAAATTAAAGAGGGCGTTTTGTAGGACATCAGATTAAACAGCTCTTCAGAGTCTCCAAGTATGAGAAGAAAGCGAAAATCCGAAGATTAAGGTATTCTTACATGCATTATAATATTTACATACACACGTATACATTTTTCTCAAAAATACGTACACTTTACTAAGAAACCGTAGTCAATTCAGCTTTTTCTTTGTCATATTCGTGTTCAGCACATCGAATTCATTAATAAATGACTATTTTCATCTCGGAAGCATGAACTTTTTGAAAGTTTGTTGAACAGTGTAATTTCATGTTTTAAAAAACGACTGGATAATATATCACCAAAATTCCACATCATTAAAGAGCCAACGATTTCAGTACAAGATAAGAAATGATACAATAACTCTTTTTTTCAAAATATAGATGTTCGGTTTTTCAGGGCAGCATGCATTGCTATGATTCATTAACTTTCCAACATGGTACTTGAATGCGGAATGCTATAGCAAATGATTTTTAGCTTTAAGAATATCTGAGAGAGGTATTAAGACGTTACAAATGTTCTTCTCACTATTATTGCACTCACCTTATTTTAGAAAAGAATCGTTCTTAAAATACGTTCAGTTAATTTTATAATAAAACCCACTCGCAGCATGCACTTAAAATTGTTTAATCCGTTTCGTTTAATTTTAGGACAAAAAAGTGTATCTCTTATGACGAAAAGCAAATGTTTAGCATAGGTCTAACGCCCGATTCGAAACGATAGCTCTTACAATCTAATTATATGCACTTATAATGATTCAGCATACAGCTAAACAGAAAATTTGTATTCGAAAATGAGCACATTATTGGTTTTCAAACTGTGGATAATCAAATTACTAAATTGGTATTATATTATCGTTAAAATCAAAGTTAGGTTCCGATCTCTCATGAATATTGTTAGCCTTAAATTAACTTTGTTTTTACAAAGTAATGTTAATGGAAATCAATATTAAAATGATCATCTTCAAAATTTGCAAAGCTCAAATGGGAATACCATAACATAAAAATTATATGGCTTCTGTATGAACCTGCTCGCGATCAAATCTTGTACTTCCTCACCGACGTGAAACATATTATGCATTTTTCAAAGGACCCAAACAGTAATGGGGAAGTATGTCCAACAAAAAAGGCACAATGAGTCCTGTAATAGGATTTGAAATGTCCTGTAAAGAATATACGTGGCATGTTTTTTAAGTAAGTACCGTTTTGGAATTAAAAAAAGACGTGCAAAGATATCGCAATAATTTTATTTTTACATGAAAGCCTGTACCTTAATCTACTTTTCTACATAATTTCCGTGAATATTGAGGCACTTGTCATAACGTGGCACCAGTTTTTGAATACCCTCCTCATAAAATTCTGCCGCCTGACTTGTTAACCACTGTATCACAAATGTTTTGACTTCGTTATCGTCTTGAAGACGCTGACAACCCAGGTGTTTCTTCAAGTGCAGGAACAAATGGTAGTCGCTGGGCGCCAGATCAGGGCTGTATGGAGGATGATCTAGAGTTTCCCATTTAAAAGATTTGATGAGATTTTTGGCCCGATTAGCCACATGTGGACGGGCATTGTCATGCAGCAAAACGATACCCTTACTCAACTTGCCACGTCTTTTGTTCTGGATTGCACGACGCAGATTGTTCAATGTCTCACAATAAGACGCTGCATTGATTGTTTCATTACGAGGCAGAAACTCCACTAGCAATACTCCTTTTCTGTCCCAAAAAACTGTGCACATGATTTTCCGGGCAGAAATTGTTTGCTTAAACTTCACTTTTTTGGGTGATGATGAATGTCGCCATTCCATGGATTGTTGTTTCGATTCTGGTGTGACGTAGGCCACCCATGTTTCGTCACCAGTAACAATTTGGTCTAAAAAATCTTCACCTTCATTGTGGTACCGCTCAAGGAAAGTCAATGCACTGCCTAAACGTTGGGTTTTGTGCAAATCCGTCAACATTTTTGGAACCCAACGTGAACACAATTTCCGGTAATTCAAGTTCTCGGTCACAATGCGATACAAAACACTACGAGAATATTGAGGAAAGCAGTCGCACAATGATGAAATTGTAAAGCGTCTGTTTTCTCTCACCTTTTCGTCCACTTTCTGCACCAAATCTTCATTAACGACCGAAGGACGCTCACTCCATTCTTCATCATGCACATTTGTGCGGCCATCTTTAAATGCTCTCATCCATTTCCTTACCATTCCATCACTCATAATGTTTTGTCCGTACACTTCACAGATCTCACGATGAATATCGATCGGTTTTACGCCTTTAGCACTAAGAAATCGTATAACAGCCCGTACTTCACAATCGGCGGGACTCACGATTGTCGGAGGCATCTTAAACACTCAGTAAACAACGTATACAATGAAGAATCAGACTATAATGGCGTCAGTGCGTAGACAAGAGATGTAGTTAACCAGCGCGCATGCGCGGAACGCCGACCGTAGCGCTGCGGCGGCGGAATCGCAAAACGGTACTTACTTAAAAAACATGCCTCGTAATTTGAATAAGGACTGTGCTCAAGACAAGCTTAATTTTCTTAATTTTGAGTGATTTTATTATTCATTTTTGTTAAAAAAAAATTTGGCAAACATGTCAAATGTTGACCAATATTAAAATATACAGGGTTACAGGAAAAGTCGACCTAGATATTTAAGGACGTTATTATTTAGATCGTTGCTGATAGATTTGACCCTATAACCTACTATCAAAAGTTAACCGTTTTCTAGATATGTGACTTTAACCCTTTAAACCATTTGTCACTAAATGTTTTATGCCTCATAATAACAGTGAATAATAATAAAATTACTTTCAATAACAAATGAAAGAGACATAAAATAGTAAGTATATGCTCGTTTCGGAGAACTGAATATCACGATCCCCTCTTGTTTTTCACCTACACAATGTGGTCATAAATTGTGTTACCATTACATTTAGCTGCAGATTAATTGATATATGACAGTGATCTTTCAGCCATTAGTAAACTTTACTACGATTCCGCTAG
Organism: Rhysida immarginata; assembly: GCA_023313115.1. Classification (NCBI taxonomy): domain Eukaryota; kingdom Metazoa; phylum Arthropoda; class Chilopoda; order Scolopendromorpha; family Scolopendridae; genus Rhysida; species Rhysida immarginata. The sequence goes on from JAHWFO010026271.1 coordinate 175,993, forward strand.
TCAGATCGCCTGATTCCTCAGCTATTTTCAATGACCCACTGAGCACCTTAGGTATATGATGAAGCTTCGCCTGCGACTAGTGTAGAATGTTGATGAATTAGCAGATATCCTTTGGAAGACGATCCGGCAACTTTATAAATCCAAGCTAGAGATGGATCAACGCCTTCCTGACGTATTACTTTGTGTACTGCTTTCTGTCCAATAGATCATCCAATGGTCCAAAAAGCCTTATTCTTTTCATGAACATTCCACATAGGAACTTTCCTATCAACTGCTTATTTCTTTCTGGGTGCGTCGATATTTAGTCTTAAATATCATAAAAAGCAATTTTTAAAAGAGAACGATCAATTCCTTCATAAAAGTGATAAATTTGTATTTAAAATCCTGCTGAAGTTCTCAGCTGCTCTATTACTAATATGATAGATATCGAGAAACATGCGTTCATTAAAGGACAATTTGATAATTATTACAAAGTTTAGAGCAGTGATTTGCAGGTGTGCCGTAAGCGGATCTTAGGTGTACTGCGAAAATTTTAAGATACATAAATATATCTTTTTCTGAGAATTTTAATTATTATCATTTACTATAAATTACAAATTTTTAAAAATAATAAATTGATACAAATAATAAATTGTTTTATGTGCGTAAATAGCTAAAAACCTAAAAAGTATACCCTTTGTATCTTTGATTATCATAAATTAAGCGTGCTGCGTAAATTTATGTATAGGTTCAGGCGTGCCGTGAGTAAAATAAAGACTTAAAACCGATAATTTACAGTATAAAAATTGAACGCAGAATGGTGAGACCGAGAAAGCAGTTGACGCTTTGAATCGAGACTACCCTTTGTCACAGCAAAATAATAAGACCCAGAAAACAGTTGACTATCCTTTGTGCTTTCGTATACAGGATCGAGTCACTGAATTATGACCGCGACGTAAGTTTATGCAAATACGGTTTATCGCCCATTCACAATTGGGGGGGGGGGTTAAACCTGCCTGTTGGAAGACATATAAAGGTGGCTTCAGAGGAACAATTCGTATAGCAACAGTCGCAGTCATCGGGTACCGTGCAAAAGGCGGCTGCATCTCGGAAACCGCAGCTTTCGTGAACTGTTCGCGTGGTGCCGTAGTGAAGGTGTACAATGAATGGAAGAATAGACAATATGTGCATTCCAGGCGTGTAAAGTCAATGTCGGATTTATGGACTTTGATTCGCTGGTATGAATGCTACAGCCATTTCTTTACTTTTAGAAAAAAAAAAAATCTTTAAAAAGACGTAACCACCTAAGTGTGTATCATAAAAAAACTTCAAGGCACTGTTTAAGTAACCTAAGTGTGTATTCCTTTCATTTGCTTCTGCTATTTCCTGACTCGGAGATAATGATAATGTAAAATGTAAAAACTGTCTAGATTGAAACCAATACTGAACAAATACATATACATGTAAAAAAAATTTGCCTGAATATCACTGCAACTTCCTGATTTATTCAGTTTTTCTCGATTTCTGAAAAAAAGTAGTTTTCTGGATTTTTTTCCGTCTTAAACTACCCGTTTAAATATTAATGACCGGTGTACCTGTGCGAAGCTTTCGCACTGCAATCTTTGATTATTGAGTGTCTTCAATGTTTTGCGGGGAAGCTGCCTATCCACTAAACGGCAATTTTTTTTCTTTATTTTTTAATTAACTACAATTTTTAACGAAATAACGTGTTTTAAGGAAATGTGAGTGTACTATGTCAGAAGCCTGTTCAAACACTTTTCCCCCAATTCTCACCTTAATCATTGTTGTGAGTTTTGTATGTAAAGAGAAAAGGGGTGTTGACGTGAGAAGTAATGTATGCAATTCTGTTAGAAGTTGACAGTTTTTATGTTGATAATGTCTGATTTGATTTATTTGACATCTATTTTTAATTTTTGTGTTTATACTCTGATTTTTAGTTGGAGCTTTACAAAATTATATACCATTTCTCTCTTTGCCTAAATAAATTTCTAATTACTGTGAAATTAGCACGAAATTGATTTGATCAATCAGTTATGTGATTATGTTCAAATAAAACAAGCCTATATAGAGGGTTGTTAGGGATATACAGTAACAATAAGCATATTTAAATGTGGGACGCGCGTTCGTTTCACGTGAGCTATCACCATGGAGTATTGTTTAGGTAGATATTACAATAGTTGTATTCGATCAGCGAGCTAAAACATTGAGATATGCCACCGAAAATTGACAGGTATTGGGAGGACTACATAACAGCCCTATCTGACGTCAAATTCAGCTATTCCGAAATTATGAAATCATGCAAGAAACGAGGCTTCATAATTTCCAAAAAAGGGATATTAAGTTATTAGATAACATTCGCAAAACCAGAAGCGGCACATTCCTGAGGGTAAAAAACAGGCCAGTCGGAGACCATCCACTAGCCATACTTCTGACATCGTCCGGAAAGTTGGACTCTCGTAACCGGATGTAACCTACCAACATAACGGGATATTGCACAGAAGGTGGGGACATCTGTGTACACGGTAAACACAAATGTCAACCGTGATTTTCAACTGGAGAAGCGCCACAAGAGCCACGTTCATAAGGTTGTTGCCGCGCCGTGTTCAAGAGCGACGGACCAACTGCCGTAAGCTGTATTAACGATACATGGCGGATGAAAAGTTGAAATACGTAGTCACACTCGATGAGGCGTGTGTTTATTTAAGCGATCACAACAAAAGCCGAGCCATTTTTTATAGTTCAAGGGGTTCAAAGGACTTCAGAAAATACCACCGTGAATGCAAGAAAACATTTTCGAAAGGTTTCATGATCGTGGCGGAACACAGCTACAACGGCTACTTAACTTTGCACAGAGGACGCATCGTCTATGAATTTTTGTGTCTTTGGCCTACTTAAACGGACCCTCGGAAAGATATACCGCGAAAAGTGGAGGGTCTTTGGAAAACGTGTCAACAGAAATAGTTACGAATTGATCTTGGTGTTCTGCGTTCCAGCGTTCTGCAGAAACTGCGATACATGGCTACCAGCTTGAGCACACACGATGGTGGCAAAAGGTGTTTTCCGACTTTTCTGGTCCTTTGTAACTTATTACAACAGATCTCTAACAACCCTCTGTAAAAGTTTTCCTCAAGTTTACATTATTGAATTGCTATTGTTGGGGAAGAGGGGGGGGGATTTTGTCCTGGGAGGCAGTTGTGTGCAGTCCTGGGTGCAATTGTAAGGAATATTAATATGTAAATGAAAACATTAAAGAGTAGAAATAAAAACAAGTTAAAATAACCTCATTAAATTCAGAACTATATCCGCTGAAAAAAAATTTATATGCAAGAATGTGGTTTTTTCATTTGCCGTAATTTTTTTATCTTAAGCAAGCAAATTCATTTTAAAACTTATTGATCTTTTTTAATATCTGACTTACAGTATACGATTGTGACAGTTTAAATGCCACTAAACATTTTAAAGAAACTTTTATTGCCAAAAGCAATTTTAGTAAACTTCAAAGATTTTCCTTTCCTTTTTGTGATTAGTGGATTATAATTTCAGCTCCATGAGAAAAAAAGCTCACATTTTAGTAAGTCACAGCTTCATGGAAGAGGGAAAAAAAAGAGAAAGAAAGAAAACTTATAAAAAAAACTTTCATAAGGAAATAGTTTAGGAAAATTCGAATTTAATGACTTGTTTCAGTTTAATTCTTCATCATTTATGACTTTTGCGGACGAATTTTTCCATCTGGCTCTTAATTTGAATTTTATTCTTTTTTCTCTCTCCTTCGTCTCGAATGTGCTTTCATAAAATAAAAAGAAGCTGCAGTGATTTTCTTTTCCAGCCAAAACAGAAACGGTAAATTGATCGATAGGCGGCAAAAATTTCTCCGACTGCGACTAATCTAATAAGATAATGGAGGGAGACGAGAAGGCGCATGCGCAGCCGACGTGTGAAATCTCTTCCCCTCTGAGCGCTGTTCAAGCCTAATTCGTTCCGATGACAATAAGCAATAGAATTGCCGTTCTATTTTCGTTCTCATTAAGTCTGATTTAACTATTTTAATTTCTTTTTCTTCTGGATAAATCAAGTTTGAAAGGACTGTTTTCATATTGAATAAGAAGAACACTGAAGCATCATTAATCGGAACATGGTTATTGCGCTTTCAGCTTCTAAATTGTTTCTCTACTTTCATACATGATAATTCATGATAAGAGTTTTGGATGAAATTACTTAATCTTGCTCCTGACATTAATGCTCATTCACACAATATGACGAATCTTAGAAGTTTATATCACATTTTCAACCGTTTAGTAAAAGTGTTCTGTATATAAAACTATCAACTTTGAAGCATCAACACCTTGCTTTTACAAAATCTAAATGGATTTGACATTTGAGTTTTTTGATAAAATTCATGCAACTTGCTTTGAGTTTTAGTCTTGAAAATTAAAGACTTAATATTAAATTTCATTTACTAATTCCAGATAGAAAAAGTGAGTGGTTTCTTCTTGAAATTTGCAGCATGAGCTTAGGAGATTTATTCACTGAATATACCAATCGCTGAGTGTATAGATTTCTCATTGGTGATAAAATTTTAAATAAACAGATACTGAACAAGACTATAAAAGGAGGAGATGAAGACTAATTTTTGTGTTCATTCCTTAGGGAAAGGTAATATAAAACGATCAGAACGATCAATTATTTAGCGAAACTCCAAAGTATTGGCTGCTTAGGCGTTTATCCTATTGTGAGATCAGAAAGCCATGCTCGTAGAAATCCTTTGGCTATTGTTTAAACCAATTGCCCACGCACTCTTTGACTTCACTCATTGAATTCATCGTAGCCAGGACTTACGTTTCTTATGGGGAGGAGGCAAGTCAAATACATATGTAATAAAATTACTTTGCAAAACCAGCTACATCTTTGCAGAATAAAGCCATTATTAATACTCCAAACTTTCCCTGTTTACATCTTACTTCTACCATTGAACAAGTGTTTTGTATATAAATTTACTTGATTTAGAGTGGGACCCTCCCTTGGCTACGTTCATGGCTCAGTCCAAAAGTCTAAACCAATGTTTTCAACCTTTTTTCTCTGACGGCACACATGAGTCTATACTAAACTTCCGCGGCACATTTTA
>JAHWFO010026271.1:186114-200167 GCA_023313115.1 Rhysida immarginata
TCTGACGGCACACATGAGTCTATACTAAACTTCCGCGGCACATTTTAATTATGACGATCACAAAGTAAAAGAATATACTTTTTTAGGGTTAATTATTAGCACACATAAAACAACTTATATAATTGTAATAAAAAGATGAAATTTAATATTTTTAAAAAATGTTTTTTAAATGGTTATTAAAAATTTCGCTGTGCACCTAACTCACGGCACACTCGTTGAAAATCGCCGATCTAGACTATCAGGGAATCATGCAATTTCATTGAGCATAAGGGTGTTGTGCAAGTTAAAAGATTTTGAAAGATAAAATGATAAAATACGGATATGAATTAAAATGAAAAATGTAAGGAAGCACAGCTAAACTTAAAGCACAGCTTCAGTTTCCAACTTTTCACATTAATTCGAGTACGAGTACAAATTTTCGTTATTTTTTCGAAATACACAGCTCCTTGAATAATGTTATTTGCACATATTTTTCATGGGATTTTATTTCATGCTTTTATAGAAAAAATGGCGGTTGAAGATTCGACACAAAATTGATTGTAATATATTTTGCGATTGCCATTGGAGTGTCGTAAATAGACTAAGCTTGCTGAAGCGGGGCTACAAATTCAGATTTGTGAAATGGCATTCGTACTATTTTCGGCAGAATTTGAGCTTCTGAATGAGCATGAACTGTAGAGCATGAACCAGACTTATATGAGTAATACTTTTCCCGAAATCTTCGTAGATAATTCTTCTAAGAGTTCCCAGTTGTAATGACCAAAAAACTCATTCTGTCTCATCCGAGAAGGAGGAAGAACAAGGAAATTGGACATTCGGGGTTAACTTACAAGGGAATCCCTCGAACATGTGTGTCACAGATTTCCACCAAATTGAAATATGTTACTCATCTGAAGCTACTATAGACGTTTCCAAAATAAGAAAAGGCAAAATTTTGTTTCTTTCAAAATAAACCGCGAAAACGAAAAAAAATTGAGCATACAAGGACTCCATTCTTAAAGCGGCCTGTTTGTATCAATGCGCTTAACTGAACTTCTTTCTTCTACAACTCAGCAATAAGCATGAATCCACTTACGTCACGGAGTTGGGGCTTCATGTGGAACGTCGAGTAATACGTTGCCCTGGAGAGGGGGTATGTATCGCGGTGCTTTATAATTTTAAATAAAAATAATTTTCATAGGTGCTTACCTCGAGACGAATAATTGTACAGCAAAATTAAGGTTTTTTTGCTAAATAACAGTGCTGTAACTGTAATTCTTTGGCGACGGCCGCTAACGATTTTGCTTCCCCTCTTGCCGTCATGTTTGTTGAACTTGTCATTTCCGGAGCACTCCGCTGCCGCAGAACGCTATCGCTTCCATGATGTGCGTGCGGGCAAAACAGGTGCCTTCGTACAACTTCGTGGTACTCTGAGAAAAATATATCAACATCGTCTGACGATCGTTTCGATAATATGAACCACTTCATTTTACTTATTCTCCTTTTGCTAAAACAACCTTAGGGGAAACAGCTAGATAGACAAGCCGCTCTCGAATACACATCCGTCCAGAAAAGTACGAGCTCCCCTACGTCAAGGGCAAGAAAATCTTGAGTCTAAATTATCTGGTGATGCTCCGCAGTTGTAAGGCAAGTCAAGAAGAGTTTAGATGCACCTGGACTACCTGTTTTTCGTATTTTTTGTAGAATGGATAGTCCCTTTGCTCTGTGTTGTATCGATTGAGTTATTATTTAACCAATTGGGAGTTATAATTTAATTTTTTTGAGATCTATCTCTTTATCTACAAGTGTAATTAAGCCGGGCAACGCCGGGTACCTCTGCTAGTTATTTACATAAAATCAGCGACGGTGGACGTTGTCACAACAAAGAAAAAATCTAACAATAGTTTATTTCCCGATTATACGGAGGGTATAATCATTTTTTGATTCTGATAAAATGAGACGACTTTAAACGCCGCGTATGACCTTGACGGAATGTGATTTGCATGACTCGTCCACTATTCATGGGGATTAGCTTTGTATACACTTGTTGCTATTATTTGGGACATTTCGTGCTGAAACATGGCTTCCAAAATCACAACTTTTTGGGATGGGTATATGTTTGGCCTCTCCGACGCTAACTTCAGTCTTTCGTGCATTGTGGAATTATGCAAACAAAATGGTATTGTGGTATCCAAAGCTACTGTGGGTCGAATAATCAAAAAGAAACAAGCCCCAGCCAACATGCCCAGCTCAGGTGGTGCGAGAAATCCGGTCTGAAGTGCAGAAAGAAAATCCCTCCACAGAGAAGTCTGAAAGGAAGCCCAAAGGAAAGGTACGAGAATTTCACAGGCAACAGTCTCCAGAATAATTCATGACAATCTTGGGCTGGAGCGACATCATAAAGCGCGCGGTTACAGACTGTCGGTCAGGTACGTGCAGGAACGATTCACCAACGCCAGAAAACTTGTATGAAAACCATCTTGCAGGTGACCGCTGGAAGTGGGTTGTCTCCTTGGATGAAGCTTGGGTGTACCTCGATGACACCAACAAACCCAGGGCAATTTACTATCGCGAAAGAGGGGGCAAGGCCAGGTCCGATTGTGTCCGAAGGTGCAAGGAAAAGTTTTCAAAGGGCTTCATGGTGGTTGCCGGATATTGCTCAAGTGGACTGCTCACGATTCGTCGAGTTCCTGGAAACTGTAAAATTAGTGCAGCTTACTTCCAGAGTAATGTAATGGACCACATATATCGGCAGGATATCCCACGTCTATACCCTGGTGAGCAATCAAAACTTTAGATCCACATGGACAAGGCACCAAGCCACACTGCCAAGTCATCTGTGGCTTACTACAGGAAGATGGAACAGGAGACGGGCATACGAGTTATTCCATTCTCTTATGTGCCTGTAAAATCTCCTGACGCATCACCGATGGATTTCTGTGTTTTGGTCTCCTGAAACGACGGCTCAGAAGTCGCCGACCAAGAACCGTTGATGGGTTATGGAAAGTGTGTCAGCAGGTGTGGAACGAACTTCCCATGGAGTCCCTCAAACTCAGCCTACTTCAGTGGAAATTACGGTGCCGGGCGATAGTCCAACAACGTGGTTCTCACATCGAACACAACCGATGGTGGCGCCATGGTATTACACCATCGTAACAGAACTGCAAAGTCATCTCATTTAACTGAATCAACCCTCCGTACAAACGGGTGGGTTCGCTTCTAGTCTGTTTTTAAATGTTCAGTGGTTAAACTAGTAGCTTCCGACTATAACTTCGAGATAGGAAATTTTCAGCCACATAACTTTTGAGTTGGGAATTTAAAGGCAAAGAAAAAAAGGGAACTAGAAACTACGGTATAAAATAATACATCTGTACTACTCCTATCTCTAGTAAAATTCTTAAATAACATCATAGGTTTATTGACTCCAAAATGCTAGGGGCACTCAGTAAGTTACAAATGGATATAAAATGAAACAAATAAGAATATTGACTGACGGGGAGATTGTGTGGAGAAATATAAGTAGTTTACAAGTCAATATTTTTAATTGTTTCATTTCTATATCCATTTGTAACTTGCTTATTGACTTCCCCTGGTACGCCAAATTGTTAATAAGCTATAGAGAGAGACAGTTTCGAAAGCTTAATGTAATAATCCATATTCAAGTTCAGAAAATCCAGAGCTTCTAAATAACAGGGTGCGACAAAAGTCTGATAATAGAGCGTATAACTCGAAAACTGCTTGATGTAGGTTAATGAAATAAAAAAGATTATTACTAAGCAGCATAGGAGGTACTTGGCAGTGACACTTTTAAGTTTATGCAAGAACATGTTCATGAATTTTGGAAAATTATCTTCTAAAATATGACAGATAGAGGCATAGTGTCAATCATTGCTTTATTTGGGGGGGGGGGGGGGCCAAGAAGAAAAAAATGCTTGTAGTTGGTAAGGTACTTCATGTCATTTGCGGAGAAGCCCATTGTTGGTGCGGACCAATGCACTATATTGACAGGGATAAGGAGGCATGAAGACAGGGAAATTTAATCAATACTGGAAAAAATCCCACCAAATTGACACCAATCTGACAGCAGAACACAAGAACGCACAAGAACATTATTTTTATTAAATCTAGTCAGTAACTTATTTTGCACATTTATTTCACATATTGCTCAATAGGCTGACCATTGCAAGCGATGCAAATTCCAGGTAATTCGTAAAGTCCGCAGTTTTGCTAAGACAGGTAAAAGTGATATAGGATGATAATTCGTAAAGCCCTCTTTCTTCTTCCTCGTAATTATCATTGCTTTTTTAAATTCCAAACGAAAATTATGTATAATAACAATCGAATTCAATAAGTCCCTAGAGTTTTATTACTATGAAGTTTGTGCCATGAATTAGGGTCGCAGTTGTAGGGATAGCAGTCACGTGTTCTTTAGTACATTTAAGGTTTTCAAATGGCAACATATGGCAAGTGATATATCATTCTATCGAAAATGACCAGAAACGAAAGAAGATAGAGCTCTTTTGCAATTTACGTTGGAAAAAATGAATTTTTGGAATAAAATTTGGATTAAAAAGTGCAGATAAAAAAGGTAAAAAAATAAAAGAAATCAGCACTTTCGTTATTTTCCTAAAACCTTGTCAATCTTTAAGATGAATTTAATTAATGTACTGCCTGATATTATAAACTTTTCTGCAATACCTCTTAGGCTGACGGGTAGACAAAAACGTGTAGCTGATGATTTGCAAGACAAAAAAAGGGATGGGAGGATAATGTTTATTATGGAGAAAACCTAAAAAAGCTAAAAAAAAAAAAAAAATAGTAGGGAATAAAGAGGAAAAGGCTTGGAAAAAAGTTTAGTGAAGAACACTGCTTTATTTGGCATAGTTACCGACGTGATGCTTGCTCCAACATCTTTTCTAGCGTGGAACGTACATCAGTCTCTTGTACATCTCCGCAGGCGGTTCGGCTTTTCATCTTAATGTCGACAGTTAAAAATAAATTTCATTTCTTTAAATATATTTAGCGTGGTTGACCAACCAGAATATCAAAAAAAGATCTTTTTCAATGGTATGCACCCAATCTAAATCATCGAAATCTAAATCTAATACAAGCGTCTCCAATTAGTCGATTCAAAGCAAATACTTTTCGGAAAATCCAGCAGATTGGGTCTCTTAATTGCTGTAAGATCAATCGTCTTTCAACTTCTTTTGTTTTCCGGAATAATTTGTCTTTGATGTATTTTTTCCCTTTTTTCTGAAGTCATACTTCAAAAGTTGGCTTGGCAACGAACGTTGTCCAACGTCTTTCCTCCTACTCTCGTCGTTCAAAATTTTTCTTTCTTTTTTCATACTTGCCTATTCCTCGTTTCTCACGCAACCAACAATAAATACATTTATTTCTCTTTCCTTTTAAAAGCGTTTTTCCTTTTAAAAGCGTTTTTCCTTTTATCACTCCCTCACAATGAGATTCTTTGCTTGCTCTCTTTCAGTTGAATGAAACGTCTTTATGCAATATCAGCGTACTAAATCGATTACTTGTAATGTTACATGTGACCTGGTATCAATATTCTTGCTAAAAGCGAATATAGATTCTACGTTTGTAAAGAAAATAATTAAAAGTATTTATGTAAATGATTTCTCTGAAGACCTTCAAATTTACACAGATGCTTACCTTTGCCCCATATCAAAGAACTGCGCAGAAACTAGCATCTACAATGGAAGAAAGAGGCATATTTATCTTCATGTAGCTTAAGACAACACATACTGTAGAGGAAAGTAACCAAAGGCGGGTCCCCATTTTGTTTTTGACATGTACAGGCAAAACTACGAAGTAGAAAACATTGAAAAAATGCGGAACACATATCTTGTTAAGTTACTTTACAGAGGTTGAGTCAAAAGTAGGCCGATCATCGCGAAAAAGGTTTCTGGGCGAAAAAGTCACACACGGCGTCTTCAACCTCACTGACATTGGCGAAGCGCCGTCCACGCAGGAAGTGCGCCATTGACCGGAAGAGATGGTAGTCGGAAGATGCCAGGTCGGGGCTGTATGCTGATGTAACAGAACCTCGATGACGACACACAGTTGACGACACATCTTCACCCGTTGTTGTGCTTGCGCGAGCGTCAGCTCGTGGGGCAACAACTCGGCAGCTCCTGTTGACCTTTCCCATGGCGTGCAGATGTCGAACCACACTCGATTGTGATAAACAGATGGTGCTGCCTGGGTTGGCTTCCACTTGTTGCCGTAGGTATGCGTCATCCACTTCTTTGGGTCTTCCGCTCCTTGGCGCATCTTCCAGGCCCATGTCTCTAGACGAAAAGCGGGAGAACCACCGTCATGCTGTTCGTTCATTGGTCACACCCTGACCTTCCACCCTGCAAATTTCGGCGGCTGCTGCTCGCGCAATAGTCCCCTTTTTCCAATAGTGACGAAGGAGCCCGCGTATTACCAATTTTTTTGCCATATTTTTACACTGGCTGACGCAGGTAGCACAATGTCTATGACATTCAAATTCATACTGACGTTCATTCCCACTCTTTTCTCTTAATAAACTGCGATATACCTTGTGGTAAATGGTCTTCGCCCAGACTTCGTCAATTCTACGTCCCCCCCCCCATCCCGAGTCGATCACTACTTTTGACTCAACCTCTGTATATGTTTCACTATTCACTAATAAAAACGCGATAAAATACAAACGTGGTAAATCAATTTAAAAAAATAATTATACACAATTTCAAAAAAACTGGTCCAAAACCAGGCCCCCTAATTTCATGAAATGAAATGGGTATTATAGAGAGACCTTAAATACCAAATTAAAGAGAAACATTTATAGTGGAACCTCGCATAACGAGCAGCCCCTATAACGAATGATTCGCATTATGAGCAAAACATATTGTTTCGCTTAAAGAGCGACTTTTCGCATAAAGAGTGAGGAGGAGATAAACAAGAGGCGGCTTCTCGGCTAACCCTTGCTTACTAGTGAAGAAGAGTTTCTAGTGAAGATAGCGCTTCTAGTGAAGAAGAGTTTCTCTAAGTGGAAGATTCTCCTCCTTCTTCCCCTATTTAAAAAAGAAAACCCTTTATATAATAATGGTTATAAACTGGAGATGCTCTCCAAGCACAGGTAATGATTTTTCGATTGAAAAATGGAAGGAAAAATTCTGCGACTTGGATTCGAACCAGGAACCTCGACTATCATGGCCGACGCCTCTACCAATTGGGTTATCGCAGACACCTGGACAGCCAAGCTCTCTCAAGGTGTCTTAAAAACAACCAAGTTGTCACGGTTGAAAGCCCAATGGGAGACGGGAACCTGGCCCGCAGATCGAGAATTTCTCCATTCGAGATTCCAGGTTCGAATCCAGGTCGCAGAATTTTTCCTTCCATTTTTCAATCGAAAAATCATAATCCTTTATATATTATTATAAATAATAAATTAATTACATAAATGTATATTTTGAGTATTTTTTCAGTATGGAACGCATTATCATATTTTACATTGATTCCTGTGGGAAAAATGGTTTCGCTTAACGAGTGTTTCACCTTCACGAGTAAAGCCTGCTTCAGCCGCATTAGCCCTAGCGGATCCGCCAAGGAAGCGTATACTAGTTTCTCCGCTCGCGAAGCGGGCGATTTAACAACTTTCCGTTTCCATTTCACAATTAAATCCGCGGCCGCATTAACTGTCTTCTGATTGGTTTATTCCCAAATGAGATCGAAGTCAAACAAAATGGCGTCACGCAGCGACCTTCGTCGCATTCATAGGCGAAGGCTGTTTTTGACAGCAATATTTTTCAAATTACATTTCCAAATGACAATTTCATATCGACAGTGTGTTCGTCCAATATGGCGATAAAGATGCGCCGAAACTTAACGTTTTCTGGTTGATTGAAACAGTTGTGGATCCGCTCGAATTGAAAATTCCGCCCGCAAAGCAACTCGAATTGAAAAATCCGCTCGAATTCCGCTAATTGTGAAACGGCAGTCCGTGCGGAAAATCTTCGTCTTGCGTTGCCGGCTCCGCATCCGCCTGTTTTCCGCCCGCAAACTGTAATTATGAAACAGGCTTCGTTAGACTCGGGAATGAATTATGCTCGTTAACCGAGATTCCACTGTATTTCCTATAAAAACAACCAAAAATAGCAAATTAAAATTTTTTAATAAAAAATCAGGCGTTCAATTACTCCCGTTAGATACAGAAAATAAGAAATTCTAAACGTTCAATAAAACATCAAAAGTTCCGTTAGTTTAAATAAGTCATTAATCGACCTCGGTGGCTCAGCGGTTGCGTGATCGCCTCTGATGCCCGAGAACGCGGGTTCGATCCGGCCGAGGCTCCGATTTTTCAGGAGGAAATCCTGAGATCACGCACTTCATTCGGAAGGGAAGTAAAGCCGTTGGTCCCGTGTAGTCGTTTGCCGGCTGCGCGTTAAGAACCCTTGCGAGGCAAAATTTGTGGCCCCTATATCGCCGTCCTGAAATGACAATAGCAGTTGAAAAGGACGTTAATACCAAACAAACCAAACCAAACCTTAAAGAAGTCATTAGATTAAAGAACAAAATCATAGAACTCTGCCTAGTCCTAAATAAGCATATTCCATTGCTAAGCAATACTGTATAGGCTCTTTTTTTTAGTTTTGTGCAAAAAAACCCGTAGCCTGTCAATTTGTTTAAGTCAGCTGTTAAAGGATTCCTATATTTTTCTTTAGAAAATATTTATAGCGCAGATCTTGGGGCATTAAAGGTTTTACTTGCTTTTACCAAACCTTTTCTTCCTTTGCTATAGCATCTATTGCTTTATAGCAGTATGATTTTTTCCCATGTTTTTATTTCCTTTTTCGTTTTTGCCATCCTCTTGGATCCTACAACAGAATTATAATATGAGAGATGAGAATAAGTAATCCTAAAAATATGGAGATAACAATCGCCAGCTTTAGGAAAACGTGGGGGCCCGGGTTAGGACCACCTCGAGTATTTTCTTTTTTGAATTAATACTTTTATATAACTATGCACATTAACTATTTAAAATTAGGTATAAGTAATAAGTAAGTATAACAATTAAATCATTAACCTTCAAAATCCTGGCACAAAACACGAGAAACTGAAGACCATAAAAAATTCCGATATTCACAAAAGCTAATATGTCGCCATTGAAAGTTAACAGGTTGAGTATCCGGTTTGGCGCTGGTCCTCCAGCAGGCAGTTTCATAAAGCACTACTTCAAACTTTCACTGCTATGCTAGTGATGCGTACTGAGCAAAAATTGCGGGGGCCTGCTTTAAGAGTGGGGCCCGGGTTAGATATGTTTCCTCTACTTCATTTTTCGGCAAAATTATGTGCCAGCAGAAAATCTCCGGTTACTGCTCCAAAGACGCCGATAGAAGATACCTAATCGTCATCAATTATAAGCGCGTTCAAATTGCCATTGTATTAGCTATACATATCATAGTGTTTGCTTCTATAAAAACAACCTCTGTGACCTAAAAACATTAGAAGAACTTCAAGAGGTGTCCAAAAAGCCTACCAAATTAATTTTTTTGGAATATTTTTGCAAGAATTTTTCATAAAATACTTTTGCTTTAAAAGATGCAAAACAGGCTTAAAGAGTAATTAAGAAAACTCTCAGGTTATTTTTATTCTATTTTTTGTCAATTACCGTAAATACTGTATTTAGCGCCGGACCTGAAATACCGGCCCGCCTGCATTAAGCGCCTGGGTGTCCACTGAATTTTTGCGACTGAACCTGCTTTTTTCAGTGAGAGAAATTGCAGAAGAAGTAGGAGCAGTTTCCAAGAGCACCGTTCATAATCGCCTCAAAGGGCAGCCAACAATTTCCTATAAGAGAATGGCCAAAAAACCTCTTCGAACTACTGTACATCAACTTTCCAGCAGAAAATGGGCTCCTGATCACATGTCCTATACTTCTGAATGGGAAACCGTTATCTATAGTGACGAGAAGAAGTGGAACTTGGATAAACCAGATGGCTGGGCATGTTTTGGTATGTCCTGCGCAAAGAACCCAAGACATTCTTCAGTCGGCAGCAGGGTGGCGGCTCCATCATGGTTTGGGGTGCCTTTCGCTTCCACGGAAAATCCGACTGGTGTTCATCAGGGGTAAACTTTCATTGTTGGGATGGCAACTACCGTCTGTCGTGCAAATGCAGCACTACTCATCCGGTTGTCATACCAACCGATTGTTTCTTTAAACAAAATGGCGAACAGCTATGTGTCGACCGAAGTAGAACAACGAATAATCATCAAGTTTCTCCACAATGGCGGTGTTAAAGCATCTGAAATTCATCAGAGGCTTCAAAGACAGTTCATCGACTCATGTTTGTCTCGATCATCCGTCTTTGTTTGGTGCCAAAAGTTTGAAGGAGGTCGAGAATCCACTGGCAATGACCTTATAAGGCAAGGCCAGCAACTACTGTCAATGATGTCATCATCGCACGAACAAATGACAACAGGCGGATTAATGTCCGAGAATTGGCTTCAATACTGAACATCAGCACTGGCAGTGTGGAGACCATCATCCACGATCAGCTGAAATTCAACAAGAACTGTGCCAGATGGGTCCCTAATCAACTCTCCGATGATCACAAAACCACCCGGGTTGAAATCTGTTCCATCGATATGACAGGGAAGGTGATAGCTTCCTAAGGCGTGTTGTGATCACCGACAAGACATGGATTCATCATCATACACCTGAAAGCATGCGTGTGAGTATGGAGTGGCGACACACTCACTCACCACGACCCAAGAAATTCAAGATGACACCGTCGGCAACGAAAGTGATGGCGACTGTATTCTGGGACATTTAGGGTACCATTCATGTCTGTTTTCCGGAAGAACGTCGAACCATAAATACACCCTATTACTGACATTTTGATGACGTCCCTGAAGCCGGCACTAAGGAAAAAGCGACCAGGACTCCTTACCAGTGGTGATTGTTTTCTGCAAAACAATGCCAGACCACACACAGCCAAAGTAACTAAGGATACAATGAAGGAATTCAAATGGGATATCTTACCACGTCCTCCATACAGCCCGGATCTCTCCTTTTGCGATTATCGCCTTTTGGACCATTGAAAGAGTTCTTGGAAGAGCAGAGGTTCAGCTCAGAGGAAGTGAAAAAGGCTGTCTTGATATGTTTCGACATCAGCCTGAAGATTTCTACAGAACCGGCATCTAGATGCTCCCAGAACACTGGAAAAATGTGTAGAGAAACAAGAAAAGTTTTTTGAGAAATAACTTGTCTATGTGTATGTGTTTTTTTGTAGTTTTCTGGATTTATAAAAATTAAAGTCCAGATCAAATTTGAACGCCCCTCGTATTTACGAGTGAAACGAGGGCAAAGCTGTCGAGTGATGCGTTGCGCTGGTGATGAGGTTTATCGAAGTGTTTTATAATTTTAAATAAAAATAGTTTTCATGGATGCTTACCTCATCTTATAAATTATTTCGAGACGAATAATTGTATAGCAAAATTAAGGATTACACTGCTCTAACTGCAATTCTTTGGCGAATTTTAACGATAACCTAGGATAATGAAGTCTGGAGGAATGATAGGATACATAAAACTGTGTATACCGTTAAAATTTGATAGAATTCCAACGAGTAGTTTCCGAATTACGCAGTCAACAACGTAACACGTGCTCACATGTGAGTACAAACCACCACGTGTTAATATGTTGAATATGTAACTCGGAAATTACTCCTTGGAACTCGATCAAATTTTAACGGTATACACAGTTTTTGTACCCTATCACTCCCCCAAACTTCATTATAGAACCCTAGGAGTTATAGAACCTGAGTTATTAACTTGATTTTATTTCTGTTCATATCTCCGTTATCGTTCAAATTCGAACCCATGTTCATATGAACTTTTTTGCTTAGAATCATCCAAAAGTTTGTGACAGGGATTTAGACTCATCCTGCATATAGCAGAGGTGTAGAATAAAAATTGGAATTAACAAAACCGCTGTGCTTTTCTCTTGGAGTGACTCTCTTTCTTTTATTACTGTCTAAGTGAATATTTCTTTCGAATAACGAAAAATAGCAACGCATGTACAAAATATTTCAGAATTGGAGAATGCGATAATGAAAGAAAACAAGTATGAAAACTATGAAAATATACATAACGTAGATATGGCGAAATCATTTTCGGAGTTTAAAATTTATTTTTTTTAAATTATTCTAGTTTTTAATTCTTTTTGCCATTACAGTTTAATGTATTTCATTACTTCAAAGCTCCCAGGTTAAACTGACTCGCTTATCTCCCTGTCCACGCGTGTTTAGGAGGGCGAATTCTTTCTTCTTGAGAGGATTAAGAGTGGGGACGAGTCATTATTTCCATAGTAGAACCCTCCCTTTTGATTGTGGTCTTTTGTTCTTTTATCAATATCCTTTGTCTTGTTAGATGGTGTTCTTTCCACAATGGAAACGGGCATGTTAATGTCAGCAACGCATTAAATTTCTGATTATACGAAATTATTCCGATTTCTGTCTGCTCTTTACCCAAGTTTAAATGTGGTGATTATAGTGTTTTATGTTTCCAGATGGTTTGCAATTTTACTGATGAGCTTGACAAAACACGGAATTACAAGAGTTTATCGAAAGATACAAGCAGGGTTCAACATTCTAGTCCCGCTTTCTTAAAAGATTTAAGCGAGAAAGGAGAACAAGGATGGCGCAAATACTCGTGAAATCCAAACAAGCGAGGGTGAATGATTTCCGCTTTAAACTATCTATGATTGTTCTATTTCTACAGTTGAAAAGGCAGAAGACAATATTAAAAATATATATACAAAACAAAATTTTAAAGCACACACTTTCACTTTAAAAAGTGCAGTAATAAGTAAAAATTTAATTTTAAAAAAGCTAAAATTGTGGTGGCACGATTAATATTAAATTTTAAAAAGAAAATAATACATAATAAAATAAACTTGCCACCACACTTTTGCCTTTTTAAATTAGATTTTTTACATTTTACTGCACTTTTTAAAGTGAAAGTGTGTACTTTAAAATTTTTATTTTATATTTTTTATTTTATTTTTAAAAAATAAGCTTTTATATGATAACTACAATACCAAAAGAACCTTGGAAGTCTAACCAGCCAACACCACCTAGACCAAATTTAGGGATCATTATTGGTAGAAATAGGATTAACAATGGTTCATTAATGATTGATAAAAACTAAAACAAGAATGATTTTACCGCCAAAGCGGATAAAGGGAGCACATTTTCTATTTATAGCATCGCACATGGATATATAGAATTAACCAACATTTTAAAACACTTGAGAGTAAATAAATAAATATGAAAACTAAATTGTAAATTACTATTTAAATAGGCTAACGTATAGAGAGAATTTAAAAGAATAAACTTGAAGAATGAAAGGTAAATGGAGAGTGAAGTTATTCCTCATACACTTAAAAAAATAAAAGTTCTTTAATTTGTAAGAATTCTCACATAATGTTAAACGAAGTGAGCCTCAATTGCTGAAGCGTTATGTGTAAGCATCTATTAGATTTTCATATTAAATTACTAAAGTCTTATTGAAGCAAGCGATTAACTACTAATAAATTAATTAGTAATGAGTTTTAAATACCATTAAGCCTAAGAGTACTATACTCTTGATTCAAATAAGCTATGGATAACAAAAGATCTAATAACGCGTAAGGAGTTGGTTGATATATTACACGCCATATCTTAGCATTAAAAGTTCTATAAATTCTGTATTGTACCATTAGGGCACGTGCTACAAAACCAATTGCCACTATCATTATTTACTCTTGATAGTCACTCATGGCACGTTGTTACGAGCCGTTTGATATATTACATGCCATATCTTAGCATTGAAAGTTCCAAGGTTACCATATGGTACCATAGGGCACCATTAGGGCACGTGCTACTGAACCAATAACTATTATCATTATTTACACGTGATATTCACTCATGGCACGTTATTACGAGTCGTTTGAACTATTACATGCCATATCTTAGCATTGAAATTACCAATTGTACCATATGGTTCCATAGGGCACCATTAGGGCACGTGCTAGTAAACCAATAAC
>JAHWFO010026271.1:200911-224743 GCA_023313115.1 Rhysida immarginata
ACCATTAGGGCACGTGCTACTAAACCAATAACAATTATCATTATTTTTTCATGATATTCACTCATTACATGTTGTTACGAGTCGTTTGATATATTACATGCCATATCTTAGCATTGAAATTACCAATGGTACCATATGGTTTCAAAGGGCACCATTAGGGCACGTGCTACTAAACTGTTAACTATTATCATTATTTTCTCGTGATATTCACTCATGGCACGTTATTACGAGTGGTTTGATATATTACATGCAATATCCTAGCATTGAAAGTTCCAATGGTACCACTTGGTACCATTAAAACACGTACTACTAAACAATTCAGACATTACTATATACCGTTATATTCATTCATGAGACATCCTTGCAAGTACACGTGCCATTAGACCGATACTTGCTATCACTAGTTACTCTTTTATATTCGTTCATGATATGTTGTGACAATTTGTTTGATATATTACTTGCCATATCTTGTTATAGGAAATGTTTAAGAGGGTATCATAATGGTACTATTTAAGCACGTGCTATTAGAGCACGTACTTATTCCTGCTATCTCACGTTCGTACTTCTGCGTACTCTGTCCCATTTTAATGGATTGGTGAAAACAGACTGTGAAAAAGTTAATTCGTTTTCAAGTTATCGTAATAAATGCTAAGCTCCCTAGGAATAAAAAAATTCTCTTGATTTAGGGACCGAACTGCCCTTTTAATAATCGTCAAACACGTGCATCCTGCACGCACACCATCTCATTAATGTTTAAAGCACGCGCAGAACCGAATCCATGTTCTCAACACGCGTTTTACCAAATGCGAGGATAATTCGTTTCTTCCAGCAATTCAAGACATGATTGAATGAATTGTGAGATTGCAATACATGCAATTCAATACATGCAACGCAATGAATTGTGGGATTGTCTACAGACGGACGGACGGACGGACGGACGGACAGCTGGACAAACCGATCACACAAGCACATTTCTATATATAGAAAATGTGCTAAAAACAGCATGTTCATAAGTATAAGTTCACTCCTAAAAGTAATGAATTCTTCCTATTCTGATAAAATGCAAATGAATTAAACAGAAGTTAACCACATACTGAACAGTAATGTCCATTCATGGCATTTATTTTGTCAAACAACTATGCCTAGAGGATCACAACTTGATGAAACTGACGTGCGTAAGATTTGGCATTTACACGGAAAAGGTTAATCGCAACGCCAAATTGCAGCCGAAATAGCTGCAAACGTGCAGTCCAAACTGTATTAGCCCGTGGAATTGATGGACAAGTTAAAGCTCGACCAAGAAGACCTCATTCTTTGTCAACACGAATGAAACGTCGGCTTTGTGTTCTTGCAACCAAGAAAAAAATGACAGCGAGGAATATCAGGTCCGCTCTGGACATTCCACAGCCGACATCAACCATCACACGTGATCTCAACAATGCTGAACACATCAAATATTGCAAGATAAAAAGACCACCATCTCTTAACCAACGACACAAGGCTGCCAGACTTGCATTTGCAAAGAAAACTATGTCTTTGGACCATCAATAGTTTTCAGTGATTATCTCGGACGAGAAAAAGTTTAATCTTGATGTGCTAGATGGTACACAATATTACTGGCATGATTTGAGAGTAGAAAAGCAAGTGCAAATGAGTCGCCAAATGGGTGGAAGTTTGGTCATGAATTGGGGTGGTTTGTCAGCGGCAGGAGGAACTCTGCAGATATGGTGAAATATTGGGGGGGGGGGGGGGAAACAAATTTTTGCAAAAAGAAACCCCCCCCCGCCACATATCAAGAGCCATGAAGCAATGGTTTACAGAAAACACCATCACAGTTCTGGAGTGGCCAGCTTGCTCCCCGGAATTGAACCCCGTAGAAAACCTGTGGGGAATTCTTGCCAGGTTTTTATACAGACAAGGAAGGCAGTTTGCAACAATTGATGAACTTAAAAATGCAATTGCCGTATCCTGGGAGAAAATCTCATGCGAAGTTTTGTTAAAATTGGTTGAATCAATGTCAAATCGAATTTTTTCTGTTATTCTAAAAATGGAGGTACAACAAAGTATGGGCCAACAAAATGGAGGTACAACAAAGATTAATTCCATTTCTTTGTGGCTGCGAGTTCTAAGGATGGACCTATACTTATGAACAGCTGCTATTTTCAGTTTTCATGTATTGTTAAGCAATATTGTATTTTTGGCTGAATTGTTTTGTGGATTCCTTAAAAAAAGGCCCTTTTATCCATAAAAAATATAAACGTCATTCAAAGTAGTCATTGTTGTATAAAGCACAACTTCAGAGATGGACTTAAACTTTTGAGAATGACTGTATAATGTTTCCGCGCTCAGACTTTGAATAGAGGTAGTGTTGGCCCAGCCGGCTAGATCTGTATCTCGGGAAAGCCTATACAATACATTACGCCATGGATGAAAGAAACAGGATGGACGAGTCCCTATACTTCCCCAGCAAGTTTGATTTCAGAGCGACATCTGGATTTTTGCATGAAAACTAGCATCTGTCGTCTGCTTAGGGAGAAGAGGAAAAACCGTCCATAGGCTCATGGTTATTGTTGACATGTTGCTAAGAGACCAGAAACAGCTGCGATTTCTTTGAAACTTATAATATATATTTAGATGATATGTACAGTTATGATTTAATGAAGAAATCTTTTTCATTTTCATTTTGATATCTTGTAATGTAATTTTAAATATAATTTCTAAAGCAAACTTTATACGTGTATAATTAAATTGTTAAAAGAATCTTAAGTAATTTTAATAAAAATTACATTTTAACTCCAAAACTTAATATTTCAATAAACTGATTCAATAAAAATAATAAAAAATACTTTAATACAAAAAAATTCAAAAGAACTCAATGAAATACGCAATATTTTTGCGATAGGCGGCCATGCTTTTCTCCTCTAACAGCTGTGTAAACAGAAACCATGCGAAGCGAAACCAAACGTTTCGGTATTTT
The DNA here is from genome assembly GCA_023313115.1 of Rhysida immarginata. Taxonomy (NCBI): domain Eukaryota; kingdom Metazoa; phylum Arthropoda; class Chilopoda; order Scolopendromorpha; family Scolopendridae; genus Rhysida; species Rhysida immarginata. The sequence goes on from JAHWFO010026271.1 coordinate 203,889, forward strand.
TCACTTAAGAATCCAGAGGGCCACTGAAAAAAACTCACGCACGACTCATAGGAGTCGTCCAGCCTGTTTCTTTCATCCATGATTACGCTGACTAATCATAAACAATCCTGTCCACAAAGACATCACAATCAACAACTGTGCTAGCATTGATAATCAAATTAACAATAATTGTATACAACAATTAACAACGATAGCAATAATCAACAATACAGGCAGAAGTTACATCAGGGAATAGTTCTCCCTATTCCCTGGTTACATCATGATTGCACTTTATACATATTAAACTTAAATAAATAACTTACGAATAAATGAAAGACTAGTGAAACTAAAGATTGAAACATGCACTTCCTCGATAAGACGCCGTTGGAGAAAGTTGCAGACCCGTAAGTAGTCAGAAGTGGGCAAAATATTGATTACAAAATTTGCGCACAAGTTTAATAAAAATGTGTAAAATGCAGATCTAGGTGTGAAATAAAATCTTGTAAACACTCCAAGAAGTAGCTTTAGCTGTGACGCAGAAGTAATTTTAAATATGAGAATTTAATTTTTAGCCAAAGCTTCTAATGGAAATGGAAATTAATTCTTTCCAAATTTACGTCTATTTTATTGCTCACGTTCACAAAGCAATTCCAATTTTATTTATTTATTCATTTATTTATTTATTTATATTTACAAAATTTACAAAATCTACCAAAGTTTTGCTCTTGAGATTTTGGTTTAAAATCTAAATCACACATAAATCGCTGTATTTAAAATAAATATAAATATAAAAATAAAATAAATACAAAATTAATAGTTTAAGCAAAAATATCAAGTCTAATACAATTAACAAAATACAAAAGATAGTATAAAATATAAAATTTATAAATCCAATATAATATGTGGGTCATTTCACGTCAGTTCAGGCAGGCATTGACCTCTCGGATTTTAATGAAATTTGGTATATACAATTGCCCTAGGGAGTTAGCAATGAATGCCAAATATTATTAACTAGTAATAAAGCCCGTCATACGACGGTGCCAAAACAGGTGAATCTGTAAGTTCGATTTTAATTATTAAATTTCGTCTATGATAGGAATGTGATAATTGAGAGGACTGCCAATAGTAAATAATTCGTTGACAATATGAACGCGAAGCTGAAAATGTTTTCCTACTTAGTTTACAAACCTGCTTATCCGTTAATGTCGCGGGGGCAGCGCTCGAGATTTTCGCCATCAGGCGCATATCCTTAAGTATAGGATAGCGACTTGAATCCAGTTGCTCTATATAGTCTAGCCACCTAGTTCTAGTCTCTTATGTGACCACCGACTTGGAAAATAGCAATTCTCTAGGAAGACAGTTTGCGGCATCCGTACATGTGGACATACCAAAGCAACTGAGCCCTCTCAATGCGGAGCGGCTCAACAACTAAAGACTGCCTTATAGTGATGCTGAAAACTATCTAGTAGGAAACACCCGCCAAACCTCCCAGAATCTCATTTCGGTATTCTTTTGACCATAGATGCGAATGGGGACAAAGATGGATTTGAAAACAGACAGCTTGGCTTTCTTTCCTAGCTTAAGAATGTTACAACGGATCACCACAGTCTGCGGGTCAGACGTAGCTTGCTTTTGATTGTATTCGAAAGTCCGGCGTACGACGCTTATTGCAAAAGTGGAAACTAAGTTCGATTTTATTTAAAAAAAAATTGAGCTGTGACAGAACTGTGATAATTGGCAGGACTGCGATAATTGACAATTTTGCTAATACAGTAGTAAAAAAATCAGTAGATTCTAACACAATGTGTCCTGTTAAATGTGACAAAGTCACTTCTGTCAGTTTGACAGTTACAGAGTAACACAAAAACACATCTACAATTATTAGATGTAAACTTTGTTCTTCAGTGAAAATGGCTAGTCGGTCTTCTTTTTTTTTCCCTCCCTTATTGCTCAATTTCCTCGCCAGACTGCTTTGAGGGAATATTCCACGACCATTATAGTTTAAAACTAAAAAAAATAATTATACGCATTTAATGAATATTATAAAATGAGAAAAGTATAATGTTATTTGCTTTTGATTTTATTTGATTGGATTTTTTTTTCTATTTTTTATGACTTTTATTAACTTATTCAACTGAAGAATTATTACTATGCACTTTTAACGAATATCCTAAATTGTAAAAACTAATGTTATCTACTTGTGATTTGAATTGTTAATAATTTTCAAAAATTTATTTGAATATTATTATTTTTATATAAAAATTAAATTTAAAAAAATCGTATATATGTAATTTATTTTAGTGTGCTATTGTTAAATGTCAATAGATAGTTAAATCCCAATAATATGGAGTTAAGTATTCATTTATAAAGATCTTATAAGATTCATTACACACAGCAACTTCCTTGGTAGTCAAGATTTTATAATTATGTTTCTTAGATTGTATAATTGCTTCTTTAACATTTTGATCTCTCAATTTGACAACAATTGGCCGATTTTTTCTTTGATCAGTTCTTATCTTGCCAATTTTATTTATGATTTCAATATTTGTTATATCACATTCAACCTTCAGTTTTTTAGTTATATATGTAAAAATGTCTTTGAGGTTTTCATTTTGTTTTTCTGGAATTCCATTAATCACTAAAGTCGAATTAAACTTTTCTTGTTCATTAACTGTTGATTTTAGCTCTAAATTCTCTATTCTGTTTAAAAGGAGCTTGTTTTGAACTTTTACACTTGATAGTTCTTTTTTAACATTTGTATAAGCTGAAGTTAGTTTCTCAAATTTTTTAGAAAATTCATCCAGCTTATTCGTGACATATTCAGTAGTATTTCTGATACTCTCTATATCATTTTTAATTAATTTAAAGTCTCCAACATCTGATAAAAGAGTGGAAATTTGATTTTTCATCCATATCATGTCCGTATTTCCGGTCATATTTTCATTAGAACTTAATCCATTAGGATTTAAACTTACATCATTTATAGTTTGTTGCGTTGTATTTTTTAATCTATCAATTATTTCCACATCGATTATCGAATCTTTCCGTTGAATAACTGGGCTATCTTAACGATTCTTCTTTAACATGAGCGAACATTTGTTGCAACTCCATGATTTCCCAGACTCATAAAGCCAGTCAACATCTTCTTCTTTCAAACCAGCACATATCAAATGGTGAAGCTTTAAACATTCATCACAAGATAAGCATCTTTCCTCTTGCTTAATGTAAACTTTACAAGAGCCACCTTTTTGTGTAGTCATCTTGAATCAGCCATGTTGGAGAAAAAAATTAGTGAGAGAAACAGTACAAGTTCAGGCAAAAACTTACAGCCTTATGATCATTAATGATCTAAAGGCCTTTACGATGTTGTTATTAATATGATTATTAGCAATCTTAACTGAAAAACATCTCTATCACATTGATATCGAGGAGCTCCATTACAGGCACCATCCATGGTCCACCATATTTCATGATCACATTTTTCTAAGTAAAGTAAAACCCAAGTTACAGTAGTTCATAGATAAGGCCCCCACTCAAATTTCGAAAATTTTAAATGTCTGTAACTTCCATAAAAATGAAAAAGAATAATAATATTTGGCATTCATTACCAACTCCCTAGGGCAATTGTATATACCAAATTTCATTAAAATCCGAGAGGCCAGTGCCTAAACTATAAAATTTCTGCCTGAATTGACGTGGAATGACTCACATGTCGTTTAAGACTTTTCGCATGCAAACAGGGTAAAGTGTTGGTAATAGGAAATAAAATGTGTTATGAATATTTTGCTGAGAATTTTTTGCTTATTTTTCAAGACATTGGAACATTTTGCTCCAATAAGATATTTTAAATGTAATTCTGTAACTACATGTCTACTTACTTAGATTATTTTAGAGCTGCATTCTTCTGTTCATTAGTGGCGTAAATGAACAATTTTTTTTCCCTTTGTCGAGTTCTCTTGATGCTGTGCTTCGAACACACCGTAAATACCATCCCATTACTGACATATCGTTCGAACTACGTAACCAACTGATACGTAGTAATTGCTATGCCAACGGATTTGCATAGTCATGGGTGTTCTTAATAAACTGGCCACTCAGTGTAGGAGTATGAAATCCATCACAGTGTGTTATTCCTACAGTACAAGTAGTCAGGAATTGTTTCTCATGGTTTGGTCTTGATCCACTATATGGGTGATGAAACCATGAATACTCAATGTTATTTAGCCATCCTGAACACGCTGGATTTGACTGTAATTTAGTAACAGTTCGATGAAGGGCTGTTTACCTACCAGGAGGAAAATGCACCTTGCCATAATGTTCAAGCTGTTGACGCCTACTTTAAAGACGTGGGCTTAAAAGTACTGGGTAGGCCAGCTAAGTGCCCCCCCCCCCTGGGCGGGGGGGGCGTGTGGAATGAATTAGAACGTCAAGTTCCAACACGTAAGAGTATTCAGAAAAACGCAATGAACACGCGTCTGCATACCCTCGCTCGTTGTGAAGGAATTCCTGGCAAAATAAACAAAAAACCATGGCAACGGTTCCCCTTTCTCTACTCTCTTGACTAGCCCTCTGCGACTTATACCTTTTTCATAAAATGAAAGGGCGACGTTTTGACTCAATTGAAGATATCCAAGTGGAATCGCATCTGGTCTTGAACATTTTATAGCCTTCGGATTTCCAGAAGTGCTTTCATAATTTTTTTCCGATCATTGAATATGTGTCGCAGGTGACTACTTTGAAGGTAGCAGCGAAAATTAGGGTATAAGATAAGTTTTCTGCTTTTTACAAGAAAAGTTTCGGAAATTTTGGGTAGCAGCTTGCATATGTTAAGTCGTGCATTGTAATATAATCATGGGAATTTATAGCTTTCGCTACGATTCTTAGAACAATTACAATTCTAAGAATTATGTTATAAAGACTGCCAAAAATTAATGACTTCATATTTCAGGTTTCATCTTTTAACTTTCAATGAATTCAAAAAAAAGATATTAATGTAACTGAAGAAACTCTGCAAACATATGATTACAAGTAGAAAAGGGACAGAAAAATTTCGTGACCTGTACTCGCTGGCACTGCTCTTACCAAATAAGCTGCCGCAGACATGAATTGTCAGGCCGTTACAATATGTCCACGTGGGACATAGCATTTATTCTTCAATAATCCCCTGCTACATTTATGCACTTATCCTAACGTTTAACTTATACCTGGAAAACGTCCGCAAAGAAGGATTTGTCCGTACATCTAAACAATCCAAGGACAGCCTGCTTCATTTCGTCATTAGTGCTGAAATGTAGATCGCCGAGAATTTATGTTTAGAAGGCAAACTCTTGTTATTATTAAACTTTTAGGGATCTAAAGAGGTGAAATAACCCGGAGCCAGATCCAGGCTCTAAGGAGGATGTGGCAATACTTCCCAGCCTAATTGCTGTAAACTGGACAGTTCGATTTGACCGCCCTTTGTATTGTCGTATTCTGAGTGATGTGCGGAAAAAACGGCCTGGTTTGATGAATAATGGCGTCCTGTTTGTGCAAGACAACGGACGAGCTCGTACTGCTCGCCGTACTATGTGCATTTTAGAATGTCCTAGGAAGGCTTAGACGTACTGACAAATCTTGCTATGTAGAGGCTTTCCAGGCATCAGTTAAATGTTGGGATAAGTGCAAAAAATAAGCAAGGAAGATTCGAAAAATAAATACCGTATTCGCTTCTAGAAATTTCTGCTTATATTTTATAAACGCTAAAAAAATCCCGGTTTGACTTGAACGCCCCTCGTAGAAAAGTGAAGTAAAACTTCCGCGACCTGGACTGGACCCAAGGACCCAGCCTTACCCAAAAATTGGCATGGTCCCTAGTTCGAGTCCTGGTCGCGAAATTTTTCTTTCCCTTTTCTACTTGTAATTCAACTGAATTATTGAATTCGATTTCAGCTCGCAGAAAAACAGAGAGAGCACTTGGACGCTCCACCTCTTGCTTTCTTCATCTTTCACGAGAAAGATCAGGGGGTGGAGCAACTTAACAGAAGGGCTTCTGACCAATGAAGCTTTGTTGAAATTATTTTATGAACAATAATAAAAAAAGTTATATAGACAAAGCAAACACTTATTATTTCCAAATTTATCTTTTATCTTCATGTTTTCGTGCATCAATAGGAGAATCTTTTGCTCTCTTTATACTTTAATAGATGAGAATTATTAATTCACTAAAATAGCAAAATTCACAGCTTGCCCTTTCAAAAGACTCTCTATTGTAAAATTCGATAAGCCCATAAGCTCTTGCAAAATTTTTCCATTAAAATTTTGAATATACAGTAAAAGAATGTTAGTGAAATTCAGTAAGTTAAAGTTATCGAAGTTTAATAATATGAAATGTGAAAAACACAAAAATGGTCATCGATTCATAAGGATCCCCCCATCTGGAAGCCACTGCTGGGAACGGTCTCATTGACCACAATTGACGGCGAAATCCACCGCTTCGTCTGTCAATAACCCAACCACGTTAAGCTCACCTCTGCTTTGTGGCTAAAGCATTGCATTGCAATAATGATGGACAAAATTGTTAAATCTTTTTGGTCAATAGCACTTTATAGTGGATTTTTGTATTTCATTTTTTTTTTAAATTATGGTTTGAAATTTTAAAGAATATGTACACGAAAATGAATGTGGCCCTTCAAGTTCTGATCTAAGCATATCATAAAAAAATCTTCATTTCTATACATTACGATCTGTTAAAATGTAGCTCTCAAATATATCCGACATTGATTTTTGAAAGGAAATAGTAACAAAAAATTGGCTGGAGATTTGCATTACCGTTCTAAAATTTCGTAGCGCTTTTTTATTTCGATGACGCTATTTTTAAATTTATAACTTCAAATATGAAGAAGCCATTTCCAATTGAATTATATCTTTTGAAAATTTAGCTTTTCATATGTCGTATAATTTTAATTTTATTATCGTGTCTGCGTTATACCTTAAAGTTCCCAAAAACATAACAATTCTCATAAAATAATGCCTCCTAGAACAAATTCGTTAGCTTCCCTGGATTACTTGTTATACCGGGTGATTCAAAAGTAACAGAACATTTGAAAAATGCATTAAAAACGCAAAGTATGTACCGGAATCTGTTGCGGTTTTCATAGCAATGAACTGAAGTTAGTGGGATTTTTGGTTCATAATGAAGAAATTTAATATCCAGTTTCCTCAGTTTGCGCCATAGGGAAATGGATAATTTGTGTGGGGGTAGTGGAAGAATAACATCGAAGAAATAATTACAAATGTTGAAATGCCGTGCTCTTCATTCCAGAACAAAACCGGTATAACGGAAGCCAGCAAGGGAATTTGTTTAAATACACCTTTCAGTTGTTCACGGATCCCTACGGTGCACATTGGGGCAAGAAATCACATTCATTTAGAAAAAACAAAATATTGAAAATTAATCTTAGAAAGCGGTCCGTTTGCAGAAAAGTACTCCATAAGTTGTTACACTAAGACGCGACCAGATAGAGAAGATAGACCTTATGCGCCCCCCCCCCCACCCTTCCCCCGTATCCCGCAGTCGAAACTGGAATTTTGCGGAGACTGCACATCCGTTAAATGTACCTGCGCAATAATGAAGTTCACGTATTTATTTTAAAATAATCTTAATATAAACCGCAAAAATGATTATGGAATCGTCAATTATCGTAATTATTTTTCAACATATTTTATTAAAATTAACAGTTGTTTTCATTCATTAATTGTGAATCGATTTTGAAAAATCACTGAAACACATTGATATTTAGTTATGTTACCAGATAGGTGGGGGCTTATATTTGGACATCTTTAGGTTCTGTGACAATAATAGTTTTCGTACGTATTTGATTTTTTTGCACTTTTTTGCCAAATTTGAAATAATTTCTACATAAAAGTGATAATAAAGGCGGTTTAGGAATTGCAATATATAGTCAATCTCAAAAGTATAAGTCCGCCCCTGAAGTTGTGCTTTATGCAACAATGACTACTTTGAATGACGTTTACATTTTTTATGGATCTTTTTTAAGGAATCCACAAAACACTTCAGCTAAAAATGCAACTTTATTGGTTAACTCATGAAAACTGAAAATAGCAGCTGTTCATAAGTCCATCCTTAGAACTCGTAGATTACACCCACAAAGAAATGGGATTAATCTTTGTTGTACCTCCATTTTGTTGGACCATACTTTATTGTACCTCCATTTTTAGAAATAACAGAAAAAAATTCGATTTGGCATTGATTCAACCAATTTGGAGGAGGAGTTGCTTAACTGTGTACAGTATTAGGCATATGGTGACCACGTGAGTTTGTTTTGCTTCTCTTTTTCTCGGTTACAACCCTTCCCCTCTGTCTTTGAACGGCTCCTTTTGTTGGCTGATGACCCTGCGGCGGCTCTCTGTCTTACTCTCTCTGCGCTCGTTGCGAGGGGTCAGTTTCTACGTTATCACGCTGACCAAGAGGGCCTAGTCTTCGAAATGTACATACGTGGATTAAAATTATTTTGTGGAAAAGTGTTTTCATTATTTTTATTGATTTTACATCCACAGTTTCGTGACCTGATTACTTTATGTCCGTAAAGCTTTTGATCAGGTTTGGCTCAACGGCCTCATATACAAGATGATTACTTGTGGTTTTTCGTGTCAAGGTTGGCTGCTCCATGTCTAACCCTTGTGACGTCAATGCTGGTGTTCCCCAGGGCTCTGTCCTGGGCCCTGCACTGTTCAACTTTTTTATCCATGACTTCCCAACTTTTACTAAGTGCAAGCTATACCTGTTTGCTGACGACGCGGCCATCATGACTAATGACCGCAATCCCGCTCACATCATATCACGGTTACAAAAGGCCTTACATTTATCTGTGCGAGAAATGGTTTGCAAAGTTGAGACTCGACCTAAACGTTGACAAGTGCAAGGCGATGTTCATTACGAAGAAACTTCGAAAACCCCCGAGTCCTCTCTTCCTCTCTGGTAAAGAGCTCGAATGGATAAAAAATTACAAATACCTCGGAGTGGTGGTAGATGCCAGGCTAAATTCGGTTGACCACGTCTCCTATGCGATAAATAAAGCTAAGAAGACAAAGTTCAGTCTAGTTGTTCTTCTGGGGCGAAACAGCGCCAAGGGAAGGGATAGAAAACTTTTGCTTTATGAGATGGTTATACGAACCGTTCTTCTTTTTGATATGCCTGCCTGGGCTACAATATGCAAATCCAGATGGAAGGATCTCCAAACCTTCCAAAACGTTACTCTGAGGACTATTGCCCAAATTGACAGGAGAGTCGCAACAAATATTTCTATTGCTGAAGATTTCCATTTACCTCCAATTGGTAACTATTCCCAGGAATCGCTGAAGAAGTTGCTTCCGAAGATTAAGGATCATCCCAGTCCTCTGGTTCCAGATATTCTGGAGCATCCACTCACGTTTAGAAGTTTCCTCAGGCATCGCAGGCCTCGACACGTCCTGGACATCAATTTCGACGACATCCAAAAGGCCATCTTTCCCAAATACTGGATCCCCAAGCTCCTCGTGCCCCTCGTCAATCAACAATCAACTCTATCGCCGCTAGTTCAGTGTACTTCCACTGGTTACTTCCTGGATGAACATGGCAGTGAAAGCGTTGCTTTCGGACCGCTCGTTTCGTTTTCCCTGCGCTGTTCGATTGTTGATTGTCCTGCCAATTTGTAGTCGTTCATAGTTCCTGATGATGAGATGATACTCGAAACACATTTAACACGTAATAAACGCTATCATATTGCTATTCCTAGAGCGCTTTTATTATCATTATTATATAGCAATATAGACCAAGAATGCAACCTTTACATAAAAGTTCCCTTATTTACGATGAAAATAAACCTTTTTTTTAATTGCATATATTTATTGTTTCGATAAATTTTGGATATATCAGCATTCATATCCAATGCTGATATTTTTATATCGCATTGTACTTTTGACGTAACAAAGACTTCAAGAAATTCAGGAAGCATCATTCTCGCAAATGTAGCCGTCAAAAGTCCAATGCTGATATTTTCAATTTATTGTTATTGTCATCAGACCCTATACTAACAAGAAAAAGGAAGCCCCCCCCCCCCATAAAAAGGGCTGACTATGCTCCCCAAAGAAGCTGTGGAACTTTTATTGGCTCTATCAGTACAGCCATGAACCATGATGATGAAAAAAGTGATAATTAATCCGAACTGTCTGATTTTGACTATTAAAAAACCGATATTTTTTCTATTTGCATGGATCTCTACATAAATAAAATCTATGTAACTTACCTATAGTTTTATTTTCATAAAACCTACACTATCTATCCAAAAGTATTCGGACACATTTGACTTTTGACGTTTTGTCGAATATCTAAAAAATACTTGACAAATTATTCTGAAACTTCAGGGATGTAGAGAGGATAATAAACCTCATATATTTCAGCAAAGGTTTTCTCCCGAAGGCAAATAGGGGACCAGCAACAAACTGAACATAAGAAATAATGTTTGGGATCACTCTGTAAAAAATAATGCTTGAAATGTTTTGTAGCTGTAGCATATAATCATGAGACTTCTTTTACTTATCTGTGTCCATTTGTTTGAGAATAGCACGTATATTCATGGAGATATAAAGTTCCTTTTAAAAATAGAAATATTTTCGTACACTTTTTGTTTATAAAATGCAGGGTTTTCAACTCAATTCGATGCTATTTTCAGGAAAGATGAAAAACTACAGTAGAGACAAAACCCTGCAATCAGAATATAAAAATATTAAATATTTGATGAAATATGAGCATTTTTACTAAATAAAGTTTAACTGCGCATGCTCAGGCGTTACCAAAATGTCATCTGCATAATTTATTAGCCAAATGTATAGACTATAACGGCCCAAAATGGACCGCTTAAATTAAAAGACGCCCCTCCAGTGCAGCACTTTCAGCACAACATTTTCAGATTTAAGGATAAGTTTTCCAGAATGGTTGGAGGCACCCCAATGGGCTCATGGCTTAGTCCTATCCTAGCCGAGGTTTTTTTTTAAGAGTTTCGAGGACATCCTCAAAACTTCTAATTTTTACTTCCCAGACTTATGTTATATGGTTTAGATATGTCGACGATACGTATATTCACGATATTTGATACCAAAAATGCGATATCAATGCTTTCGTAAATCATTCAAACAACCTCATCCCCACAGTACAGTTTACTTACCTTCAAACAGACTTAATTATATTACCAGCGACTCGAGCCACCCCTGGAACCAGAAAATGTCCATTTTCATTTCCATGTTGGACAGAGCCATCAATATCCCACTTAACCAAGAACGTTTCAATCAAGAAATTTCCCTCATTCAGGACATCGCAACGAAGAATGGCTACAACAGACGCACTATCACAGACCTACTCAGGAAAAGACAATTCAAAAAATTCACACACGATATCACCACCATAGGAAAAACCAAGAACAAGGGAAGAACCATCTCATTTCCTTTTAATAAGCAACTAATCAGAGGTCTCAACACAGTTTTAAAGTCTTTTGATCTTTCTATTTCTTATAGTAATCCAAACAAAGCCAAGGACATTTTCCCCAACCCGAAAGACCAAATACCGCCACTCTTCAGGTCAGGAATCTACGAAATAAAGTGTGCCTAATGCCCCATGGTTTACAAAGGGAAGACGTCTCGAAATAATGAAACCAGATTTAAGGAGCATATAAGACACAGGAAGTTTGGAAGAAGCAACCAGTCCTCCGTAGCAACACATTCAATCGACACAGGCCACGATTTTCCTATCAGCAATGTACGTCTGATAAAATCAATAAATAAAAAAAACCTGCTCTCGATAAAATCAATCCGACCTTTACAAAAGCTACTCGTATAAAAGCCAATATGAGGTAATTATGCCTTCATATCAGCGTAAGGTGAAGAAGTTGATACTAGTATCCGGTCCAAAAATAATAATTTGGAGGAAACCCCTTATCGTTTTGTTTATTTTTGAAAGCAACCGAAATTCAACTTCTTCTATCGACGATATCTTCCTGAATTTTCACGAAATTTTCTTGGGCTTTTTATAACGAGTAGCTCTAAACATTTGTCTAATAAATAATGCAGAAGGCATTTTGGTAACGCTTGCGCAGTTAAACATTATTTAGTAAAAATGCTCATATTTCATCAAATTTTTAATATTTTTATATTCTGATTATAGGATTTTGTCTATACTGTAGTTTGTCATCGTTACTGAAAATAGCATTGAATTGAGTTGAAAACTCTGCATTTTATAAACAAAAAAATATACGGAAAAAAATTCAATTTTTTAAAGGAACCTTTATATCTCCATGGATATGCGTGCTATTCTCATACAAATGAACAGAGATAAGTAAAATAAGCCTCATGATTATATGCTACAGCTACAACACATTTCAAGCATTATTTTTTTTAGGATGATCCCAAATATCATTTCTTTTGTTTAATTTGTTGCTGGTCCCCTATTTGCCTTCGGGAGAAACCTTCGCTGAAATATGAGGTTTAAGATCCTCTTTATATCCCTGAAGTTTCAGAATAATTCCTCATGTATTTTTCTAGATATTCGACAAAACGTCTAAAATCGAAAGTGCCCGGATACATTTGCATGGATTGTGTACTTTACCAATACTCATACCAATGGGTTCGTATATGCTCATTGAACTAGTCTCTACCTCTGACCACCCCAAAAACAAAGCGAATATGTTCGTGAGAGCGTATTTGTTTATTTTACTACTTTACAAAACCATATTTTTCAAACTAAAACCGTTAAATAACTTTTTTTCTTTCCTTTAGATGAAACTATGTGATTCTGTATAAATAAAAGGAGCTTGATTCATGTATCAAAACCAAAATGGTCCAACACGTACCGTTTTTGTAGGATACCCACTTCTCAGAGAAATGTAATACAGGCTTGATTATAGAAACACAAACAGTAGAAAAAAATTTTTGGCCGTTTCCTCTTGTAGGCATCTGTTGGTGTGTCGCTGTTAACATACCAGCAATATTCAGCTAGCATACTTCCATTCCATCGTTAAGCTCTGCCTGTGTGATTTCATAATGTGAACATGTCATAGATGTAGATGGTTGAAAGTCAGGAACTTGATGGTTGGGTAATCGCAGGTGCCTTCCTCTGAATCAACAGTATATTTATCTGGAACTGTAGGTATAGGAAGATCTTCAGAATAAGGAGCTGGTCGCATAGCGCTTCTATATGTGCTACAATATAGATACGTACAAAGCTAAAATGTGGATTTTTTGGAAAATGGTGCGTGGTAAACAAAAAAAATTACAGATTCGTTATTTTCAGCCAAAAATATACAAGAAACACACATTTTCATCTACCAGGTAAAGACAAAAGTTCTTGCCGTTTTTAATTCAGGAAAACAAAATGATGTAAACAAAAAGTAGCGTATGGCTAGTCCCCAAAATAATCCCCATTGTCGTCTAGCACCTTCTACCAACATGTCTCCAGTTGACCAATCTCCTGGCTGTAAAACTTGCCGGTCTTGGACTCAAAGAAGTCCGTGAGTGCCTTTCCCAGGTCTGTATCATTTGTGTAGGATTTTCCTCGAAGATGGTTGTCCAGAGAATGGAGAAAGTGATAATCCGTTGGAGCAAGATCTGGTGAGTAAGTTAGATGACAAAGTTTCCCAGCCAAGCCGCTCTGTGGTTTCCCTGGGCACCCGCGGCACATGTGGCAGGGCATTGTCATGAAGGAAAAGTACCCCTTTGCGATTCACCAATGCTGGCTCCTTCTGCTGTAATGGCTGTTGCACATGTTCCAACTGCTGGGAGTTCCCCAGTGATGGTTTGGCCAGTTAATAGCAGCTCATAGTGAACCATTTGGCGTCTAGTCCACCAGACACATACCATGATCTTACGTGGGTGTAAAGGTGGCTTTGCGGTGTGAGTCGCAGTGTCCCGGGATGACAACCAATGTTTGGAACGCTTAGGAGTGTCATACATGACCCACTTTTCGTCACTGGTAAGTAGTCGATTAAATATGGGTACGTTACGATGTCGAGAAAGCATCGACATGCAGGCTGTCACTGTGGGGTTCATCAGATCAGAAATGGCAAATTCTCCCGAACTGTATTTCTGGAACCAATAACTTGCGGTGCGTTCATTCACAGCATCATCCCTAAACGCAAGACACATTCGGCGACTTGTTGCTGCTGCTGACAAGCCCACCTTGAAGTCGTAAAGCAAACAAGATATAACCATCTCCTTCGATACCTCCATTTGTCTTCACTTCTGCACGAGATGTGATTGATGTGAATGCCCAACAGCCCTGTATTTATACAAGCTAACCTTCCTGCTCCCCCCTGACAGATTTTGGACCACACTGTACACTCATTTGCATATCTTCTATCACTTAATTTTTAACCGACTTCAAAAAAAGGAGGTTATCAATTCGATGTGTATGTATGTAATATTGTTGGAATTGCACAATATTCATATATGTTAGTCTATGTAGGCTTCTAAACAAGTATGCCAAATTTCATAAGTGTGTATTTGTGTGTGTGTATGTATCTATGTATGTATGTATGTTTGTCCAAGTATTTCTCAGAAACTAGAAATCGAATTGCAATAATTCTTTTTTTACTGGATTAGGTATCTTTTAACTTAGGGATAAATCCAAGTTTCATCAAAATAGGTTCAGTAGTTTTCAAGATATGGACTGATATAGCTAGGCGATAGTGAAAGTTTCATTATACTCTGTTTAATCTTGTATGGCAAGATAAAAACGACAAGAACTTTTGTGGTTACCTAGTAAATGACATTTTTCATGTTTTACAGTGTTATCAACACAATTTCCTCATCTTGCTGTGCGGCGCTAGTTGACGGTCAGAAATGTAACTATTCAGTTATAAAATTTTTATTATGAATCAAAGCTCTCACTTCGTCCTATGAAGAAAGTGAGCACCTCTAATCCACAATTTTTCTTTTACTTTTCGATCACTCTGTATGATGCTATGCTACAATGCTTTTCGAATATCAGTAACTTTCTGACATTAAGTACAACCAAAATTTTCTTAAGCTTTCTTACTTTGAGTTCTAAAGATCTCATGAAGATTGATTTCTGTTAAAAATATCCCTGTATCATTAGTTTATGATAAAAAATTTTGAAGATAAAAACAACGCGCATTTAAAATCACTGCTTAATCTGTCAAGTAAAGTATTGTCAGGGGCAATCGTTTCTTTATGAAACAAGAAGCCAGTTCGGCTTCCAAAGAGCGAAAGAATATGCAGACCAAGCGAAAGGCGAGGATGCAAAGTAGCTGCAAACGGAATCGAAAGAGAGGCCAGCTGGAAGAATAAAAAAACGGCGAGAAGCTAAGAAAAAAATGTTTCCTTCGGTGAAAAGAAATCTTCTGTAGAAAATTGGAACGTTTCAACAAAATAAAGGAGCTTCGATGCCCTCCCCTTTGAAAAAGGACACAAGTGAGACTTTCAATAGTATTTTTAAGCCTTCTGATGTTTTACTACCCAATCTCCAAGGAATTCATCAGTGCAAAACAAATTTTCTGACTTTTATTCATGAAAGAAGACACGAAAAAGAGCAACACCAAACACGACCAAACGAGAATAGTTCTCAAGTACTGGAAAGTGCATGGAAGATAGCGACGTCTTCAGCTCTAAATGGAGAATAAACTCTACCCACACGAGTCTTATTAATTGCGGTAGCAAATGAAATAAGTGCACATCTCTGCAAATGGTGTAAGCAATATTCCATTAGAGTCTTCTGAACTAACATCGCTCTGAAAATTAGTAAAGTACGGATATTCCTTACCGACTCGGTTTTTGTCTCCAGTCTTCATATTCATATGAGAATTAATGAAGCGCAAGAAAGAATACATAGTTTTGATGGAACGAGCCTAAAAAGCGACAGTTGTCCTCGTTATTGAAATTAATAGATATTTTATATTTCTCTTAAACTTCGATTCTGTTTTGCGCATATCACGTGACAATAAGCTTAGCATAGAAAGTCTTGCTTATATTCTTCCCTTTTTCAAATCAGATATTACGATTTTATTTTTGTTTATAAAATAAAAGAATGATTTTAAACTATTTGATTCCAAGAGTTTTGATATAAAAAGAACTGATTTATGAAAGGTTCATTCCATAATAAGTGCACATGCATTAACAAAGATTTCAGATATTGCTCTATTAACAACATCATGCTGATATTGCCTACAAAGTGCATTATCAGATATTATAATATCAGAAATAGTTTTCATTTCCTTTTCTCCAGATATCAGGGCTCCTGCTTTTGGAAAAACTTAAAATTGGTGTGTTTATGCGTCTGTACGTATGTATCGGAATTCCGTTGAAATTTCAAAATCAATTCCTCGATCCTGGCACCATCTGTTTGAGTAATATTTCAAAAAACCTAAGAAACTACTTAAAGAGGACTTGTGGTGCCTAGAAGCTATTCGTTCAATCTTTGCACAAAATTATTTTCCATTATATACTTTTGATCAAAAATGTTCTACTTAATCAAGCAGTTAAGAATAAATTTATGCAGGCCTTTGTTTCTTGATGTTACAAAAATCTGTGCTCGTTATATTTAAAGCTTATATTACGTTGATTTGTTGATTTAACAATTTGTATAATTTGAACATTGCGCTTGCTAAGACAATTATCAGTGCTATCCATTAGAAATAATATATTGAACTGAGGTCGAGACGCGTAGATAAAGGATATAAAATCTTTCTACGATAGTGAAATTGTATGGACCGGAGACAAAGAATTTCTTTTTGAAACCAGTAAAAATTGAATGAATAATGCAGGATCTGAGTCTTCCCATCTGAATGCATAAGCACATGGTCCGAGATGGCAAATGATATTTCAGAATGGATAAAATAAGAGTTTGTTTTATTAAGAGTTGTCATTGAATAGCAGCTAAAGAACATTGAGCTTCTTTTTATCATATTATCTTTTTTACAGCGGGAACATAAGTATTTTGTTTGGAAATAATGTTTATCATTTCTTTTATTCATTCGAGCATAATAATCATTATTATATATTAAATATTAAGAGGAGAGAATTGATAATCCATATACATCCAAAATGCAGATTCTATTAATCTGTTCGTTGGATAAGTAACTTTTAGTCATCAACAGCGGAAGTAAGTTTAAAAATCAATTATTTTAAAAAAATGCATGGAAGTGAAAGTTATAATACACACCGCGGCTAGTTTATAACGACTATCTACTCATTATATCCTTGAATCAACTTTTGTACTCCATACTGATTTAATTTGTTTTGAATAGACTCAGTGAGACATTCGTAAGTATTATCGGATGAACTGTATTCTCCAACTTTCGAAAATTTGACTGTTGCCATATGCCCCTTTTGACGTCATCCCAAAAATGTTCAGTTGGTGGTTTGTGGAATCCTCTTCTGCAAAAACAAATTCTTCAGGCTATATCTAAGGCAGCCTTGCAAAAGATAAGACGAATGTGGAGAGAAAAACAAAGCTCACAAGGAAGCATTACATAGTTGCATAATGAGATTTTGATGAAATTCTATGTATGTATTGTTTGTGATATACATAATTCAATACAAAAGAGAAATTTTTCAAAATTTGTATTGTTGAAGAGATATTGAGGGGTATTGCTGTTAAAAATGCATACCCAAAATTTCGTCAAAATTCCTTTGTGTAACTATGTTTCCTTGTCAGCTCCATCATTTAAGAAGCACCCTAATCCAAAACGGTAAAGTGGTAAGAAAAGCCAAGGCTAGCATCCAACCGTAGATCCCACAACCCAAATCTGCAATGCCTCTTCCGACGGAATATTTACAGGTAACTGTAAGTCTCACTATAAACCAAGATTTGCAAATTGAACACGGCACAAGGCCAAAGGTTTACAAATTACTGCAATCTAAAAGGAAAAACCTCTAATCCCTTAAGAATAAATTTGAAATCCCGGACACGTATTTCGTGTATCAGGTACCGATTTTTAGCGGAAAGACAAAAGTGAAAAGAAAAAACAAAGAAAAAAGGAATTATCGCAAGCCATAGCGCAGAGTGCAAGACCGACGCGCGAAAATTGTATGAGCCATACTTAGCGGGAAAAAGAGTGTAAAATGTATTGAAAAAGAAGTAACCTTAGACAAAGCATGGATACCAAGCAGCGACGGCCGTCCTGAAGACCATCCCCTCCAATGGCTTCCAGGAATGCTTTCAGCAACTATATTCGAGTTGGCAGAAGTGCATAGTTATAGCAGGAGAGTACTTTGATGGTGGTTGTGTGTAACACGTGATAAAATACATCATATCTGTCAGAAAGGCCAGTCTCCGAATAATTGATCGTACTAGTACTTAAAACTGCAAAAAGATTCGAGTGATCTTTTATCGCAAAAAAAAAGTTCCATAGACCGCTCTTTTATCTTTTAGAGACTTTGTGCTTGGATGAATAGCAATTTTTTCCTGAAAGATTTATGCTTGTTTTCCAGGCTTAACTATAAAGGAAAATTAACGCTGCACAAAGTTTCACTTAAAGAAAAAGCTAATTTGTCGAACTGATATACCGCGTCTCTGCGGTGCAGAAAACAATTAGATTTACCTTCGTC
This sequence comes from Rhysida immarginata, assembly GCA_023313115.1. Classification (NCBI taxonomy): domain Eukaryota; kingdom Metazoa; phylum Arthropoda; class Chilopoda; order Scolopendromorpha; family Scolopendridae; genus Rhysida; species Rhysida immarginata. Next base: position 222,459 of record JAHWFO010026271.1, read on the forward strand.
GTTAAGGCTTCAAGGAACACGGTAAAATTGACTGTTGCCTTCAAGAACATAAAAGCCGTAGTAACAGAAATTAGGAATATCGACTTAGTTGAAGTCGCCACATGCTGCTCCTGTTGACTAATCTGCTTTTGGACTACTCGGGAAATCGACGTCCGTGCATTAGATATCCGTAGAAACCCAGCAAAGAACCCTGATTTTCCCTACAGCCCTCACTGTATCAGTGGAAACTTCTATGTCGTGCCATAGCCAAGATCGCTAGGGATGAATTCGTCGAAGCAACAATCCATATGCTCGCAACTACTGTATCTAGCTCACGAAATTTTTCCTTTCATTTTCAGTTGTATATTTACTCGGATGTAGAAGAAAAGACGGACGAGTCACAAGTGAGTAGTGTTTAGAATAGTGATGACAGTGAATCAAATGTGTCTGCTGTTCCTTTAAATAAAAAAGGCAAGTGAAATTTTTTATAAATACAAGCAATGGTAGGCTATTGCTTAATTAGATCATCAAGTCGCCCTTGTCTGAAGTCGCCGTTTTTACTTTTACCATTAAGTTAGTTCTGTTCTTAATATTATGGGAAGTTTACTTGAAGTTTAGCCTTCTCTATATTTAATTGAGTTATCAAATAGGAATGGAATGAATAAGATTAATCTTAATTTCAATCGCTGACTCTCAAATCTCATTCCTTAGACTCTCAAAATGTGATTTAAGTAAATCACATTAAATGTGTGAATGGTGAGCACAAATTATTTATTTAATAATGGCGATTCTGCGCAGGATCAATCTCGATAATTCCCTAAAAATTCAGAATAAATTAATTTCGAACCTGTCAAATGTAAAAAAAAATCTATTTAAAAAATGATAAAAAAACTTCTTAAATTTTCTATTATGCGTGGATGCCTGCGCTTTTTTAGAGTGCCTTTTGTAGGAAGAGAAATAAATTGCTTTCGATGAGGGACAACCATCCAGAAAGTGAAAAAGAGATAGCTAAGAATAGCCCTACAAAGCAAAGGAAAAATGCTTCGGATTTAAAAACGTATTTGCCATTGTCAAATCCATAATTCCTGGAGATCTACAGTTTCAAAGTATTATTATTATTAGAGTTCCATCCGCTAACATGTCTACCGGATTACATTAACAAAAAAGAATATATCTATAAAGAAGCAATTCGACCGTCCTGAAGCCTAAAGAGAAGTGAAAATATGTCGTTAACTTTATGTGAAGCATATGCCTACCTTCTTTTTAATATTAGCTTAGAGCAATATTACATATTCTAATCGTGTGACAGTTTCTATTCACTCTGCCGGTATTATAAGTAAAATATTATTCAGCTAGATTTTAATACAGAAGCTTGTTAAAAAATCATCATATCAAATTCCTAAGTTAATTTCCATTTACAAAACACATCTGTTGATCGCATTTTACTCAGAGGAATTAGCTTTACTGTATAGAAATGGAGCCATAAAGGTTTGTATACTCCAAAATAAGACGTATATTCAAAAGTTTACATAAATTATATTGCATAAGATGAAACAATATCAAAAAAAAAATAGGCAAGCTGAGGTAATTTGAGATAATATGGTTGATATGTCTTGAAGCTTCCTCCGAGATGTTTGTGCACTATAGGTGTGGAAACTAAAATTTATAAATTAAGACAGAATGTATCAAAAAGAAGTTTACAAACTTTGAGAGCGGGTTCCTCACACGAAAACATAGTTCATATGTCCGAAATTTCTTAAATTTTGAGATTATTATTGAAAGTTTACATTATACCTTACAAAAATACTCTGAGATGTACCACATTCTTGGGCCATTTATCATGTGCTGATATCTGCATCGTCTTCGGAAGTATGTAGAATGCGTTCTGCCTGGTCAGGCCTACGAGCGACTCTTGGTCTTCCTCGATCCATAGTTTGTAATACTAAGGTTCAAAGGCGACGATAAACACTAACGAAGATGGGATATCTCGGCTGCTTTCGCTCTAGAAACTTCCAACTGAAGCAGTTGTGCAGGCTCGCGTCCTTTATCATTCGTACGGCCGTACATAAAAATCATAGCTGCCTGCTCACGAAATGAATATCCTGCCCTGGTAAAATGGAACACCACGGTTAACTCACTACTGCACTAATGAAACGTTAAAGACAGACAAACTGCAAATGTACAAAAATGACAAATTTAATAAATCTCCATGGCATCACAGCGCCATCTGGTTGGTTACAAACTTCCGTTGATGGATTGTACAGGGTGATTACAAAAGAACTTCACACTTTTAAAAATTTATTACA
>JAHWFO010026271.1:225143-248462 GCA_023313115.1 Rhysida immarginata
TGTAATAAATTTTTAAAAGTGTGAAGTTCTTTTGTAATCACCCTGTAGTTCAAACCGCGTTGAACGTAAACTTTCATTAATATCTTATGCTTATATGGACTATGTTTCTTTTTTGTATTGAGGAACCCTCCCTCAAATTTTGTAAACGGATTTTTGATACACCCAGTATAAATAAAGGAAGACGACGAACAGATACGGAGAAATTTAATTATCATTCTACTTAGCATCATGCTATATTGTCAGAGAAGCCAGTAAAATTGATATTTTCTTCGCCTATTAAAACTACGTTGAATATTAATTGCTATCACTTATAAGCTACTGAAGTTAATCATGATGGAAAACTTTTTTTCTCTACTTAAAATGAGTTATCGGCATAGAGCTTGGGAAACTTTTTATCAAACGCTGTAGAGTACACTTATCCTTTGGAATTCGAAAATGCATATATAGGATGTTGAAATAAATCTTCTCATTTCGGTACTAGTAGTATATACACCAGCTGGTTATTATACATGGTGTTTCAGAATTCATTGTACAAATTTCTAGGGGAGTTAGTATGGGCGATTCTAAGCAAAAAAGTTCATATGAACATGGGTCCGAATTTGAACGATAACTGAGATATGAACAGAAATAAAAATGCCACCACCAAGATCAACAAGCTAATAACTCAGGTTCTGTAAAGCCTAGATTAACTCCTAGGGTTCTATAATGAAGTTTGGGGGAATAACAGGGTACATAGGACTGTGTATACCGTTAAAATTTGATTGAATTCCAACAAGAAGTTTCCGAGCTACTCATTCAACATCATAACACGTGCTCAGTTGTGAGTACTAATTTACACTTGTTACAATTTTGACTGTGTAATTCGGAAACTTCTCGTTGGAATTCAATCAAATTTTAACGGTATACACAGTCTTATGTACCCTGTTATTCCTCCAAATTTCATTAATCTAGGCTTTACAGAACCTGAGTTATTAACTTGTTGATCTTGGTGGCGGCATTTTTATTTCTGTTCATATCTCAGTTATCGTTCAAATTCGGACCCATGTTCATATGAACTTTTTTGCTTAGAATCACCCAGACTAACTCCCCTAGAAGTTTGTACAATGAATTCTGAGACACCCTGTATACACATATGAGATCATAGATAAGAGATTTTCAGAATTTTAAAAAAATTTTGAAAGTTTAATTACTTTTAATATTCATCGTCAAGAAATAAAGTCAAAGCTATCATGCTTTTCGAATAATGTCTATAGTGCCACAAATTGGTTTTATTGCCATGACAGTTGAAGTATGAGTCCAAATTATACAAATTCTCAAGTTTTCACTGTTATTCTCCCCTGGATTGGTGTATAGAACAATTGTATTTTTAACTCATGAATGGTCTGTGAGGATATTATCCTACGCCATACCTCAGCTGTTCAAATTCTGATGAAAAATAGGAAAGAAAATTCCACAGCCTAGATTCGAACTAGGAACCTTTGGCTCAGCCGCCAACGCGCTAACCAATTGCGCCACTGGTAATGTGACCATTTCCTGGACACTAAAACCGGGACAGGAAAGGAAAAAGATGTTTCATGTATTTCCTACCTACTTCAAATATGCCATAAAAAGATGCCATCACTTCAAATTCCTTCAATTACCTTCAACTTCCTTCATATTATAATATTTATGGTTAATTTCGCATATGATATACTGCTTTATCTCTGCATTATAATATAGTGCTGTATATTAACAAATCAGTTAAGTCATTTGTTAAAAATTTTGCTTTATCAATCTTCAATGAATGTTTGAGAAGCTTGCAGGGCGATTCTAAAAGGTCGTGCCAAAATGATTCTAAAAGAAAAGATTAAAGAAAACAGATAATCTGTAGTTGTAGCGCTTTAAAGTTTCGTGACGTCAATTCCGTTTTGTCGTCTGAGACGCGACAGTAGGAACCAAGCATTCGCAATTTAATGTTTGAAAATGATTGCGTTTCAGTTCGATAATCGATTTCAAATTTAATAAGCAAGCTTTTCTAGATTTTATCACATATTTTTGAAATAGTTTTCAAGTAGTTAAAATTTATCCTGTAGAAGATTTAAAATGTAAAATAAAAAATCCTATATATTGTTTAGTGAAATGGAAATGGTTTGATGCATAAGATGAGAAATGAAAAAAAATATTAAATTTAATTGAAATATTTAATTATTTAAATTAATGCAACTTTAATACGTATTACATTAGATTAAGAGCTCAAAATGGCTCCCTTCAGCTGCAATACAGGCCACGCAACGTCTTCTCAGTGATTGTCGGACATTTTCAAAAATTCCGAGAATATTTCGGATATGTTCACATCCTTCACAATAGGGTCTCTTAGAAAGTAAACATTACTGACCGGGGTAGAGTATATGAAAAATGAAGCATTACTGAGACATCCCCATATTAAAAAAATTAATGGATTTAAATCTGGAGAACGTACAGGCCATGCAATTGGTCCCAATCTGCCAATCCACTGTTCCGAATAATTTACTGAAATTAAATTTGTATAGTTAAGAAATGTTCTGGTAGTGCATCTGAAAAGTTTTGGTGCACCATCTGCATAAAAATATTTGGCAACGAACTTCAAGAGGAACGTCTCCCAGAGAACATGGGCGTGTGTAGGAAGGGCCATTGAGTCTAGGTGGTAAAAAGCAGGGTCCATTCAGGTGGTCCGAAAAAAAACCTGCCCATACGTTAAGCGAAAACTCTTGCTGATGATAAGATTGAAGGATTGCATGAGGGTATTATGAAAGTTCACCACGGAATCCCTTGTAAACCTTGCCTCATCGGTAAACAAAACATTAGCGACAAAGTTAGGTCCAGTATCCCTTCAGGTAGTACAGCACAGAAATCTTATTTCTTACTGGCACTCAGTTTGTAGTAATTGTCCAAATTATGAATCTAAAGAGATTAAATAAAAATTTAAACTGTTGTGTTCAATTTAACAGGTCGCTTCCGAAAGGACCTGTACACGCTGAATGTGATACGGAAAGTTGGCCTCGAGTAGAATTTCTAAACTGTTGGCTGGGAATAACCTGTTATCGTAGCGAAATGCCTTGTGCTGATTTCTGGAGTCTCCATGGCAATATTAAGAACCTGTTCTTCAGCATGACGTGTTCGTACAGTTCTGAGCAATCCAACGGCATGGTAATAGTCAGAAAAGTTTCCGTCTCTCTAAGATGACGATCGATGTTTGCAAACATCGCTCTGAACGGACATCTACTTTGCGGAACTATTTCCTGCTACAGACGCTGAGCGGTTCTATTATTCTCAAAAGTACGCCCATAAATGAGGTACATATCTGCTAATTCAAAGTGAGAGTAGTTAGCCATAATACAGACCTGGATGGACGAAGCAAAACTGAAATATGTAAAGAACTACGAAGTGTCCAAACTTTTTAAATTCGTAAAGGTTTGCGTTTGAACATGAAGGATGCGTTTGAAAATGATTACGGTTCATTTACATAATTATTTGCTAATTTAACACAAAAACTTTTCTCTATGCTATAAAATGTCCTTTAAGTGGTTAGTATTTATAGAACATTTAAAACTGGAAATTATAGTATGTTAAAAAATATTTTTTGACTGAAACGGAAGTGACGTCACGAAACTTTAAAGCGCTACAATTTTTAATGGAGCATCGGATCGAAAAACGCGACTAGACTTTCTTGCTCAGAATTTCACCCTCTACATACCTTTTCATTTTGGCACGACCTTTTAGAATCACCCTGTATAATCTATTTTGCTTTTAGCATTTTTGAGTAATTTTAAATAAATCAACTTTTTACTTTTGTATCAATCATCATTTGATGACTAACTCGCAAATATGGAAATGTCTGTGACTCCAAGAATTCTGGAGGGTCAATCGCAATTATATCAAGTAGCATCACATTAAAATTAAAGTACCAGTAAGTATGCTTTTCTTAATTATTATATTTGTTGTTGGCAATTCACACATTTCAGTGATGTCAATGGACCTAATTTTAAAATTTACCCCATAAGCTCCCTTCCCGCAAATGCTATTTGTTTGGCACAAAAGCCGACATCTACGTTGTTGGAAAAATATGTTTGCTTTGCGATATGTTTTGGTATTACTACTGGTTATTGGTTAACATGTGTCCACGCTATGAAAAAACACAACTTCTGGCATGTATGTTAGCGCCATCCAAGTGTGAAATTCGGAAACTTAGTTGCATTCCTGGTAAGAGTTTAATTTTTTTCTTTAATTTTTTGGAGGTTTTATTACAAACTTGGAAATATTATCATTTCCCTTAACGTTTAATAGACTATGACATACATTAATGTTTTCATACAGGGTGATTCAGTCAATTTCTGACCATTTCAGTACTATGATTTATTTGACCCATTAATGTTTACAAACTTAGCATTTCAGTATGATATTTTAGGCAGTTCGGGGTTTTTATTCCCGTGGAAAAGTCTTGACGATACGCTCAATGTGGCCATCTCGAACGTTTTGAACTGCTCGCAGCCGAATGGTGAAGTTGTTCATAAGTCTATCCAGGATGTCTGCCTCCACAAGGGTGCAGCAGTCGACGATGCTTTGTCGCAGCTGGTCTAGGGTTCTTGGTGCTGTAGTGAACACACTGTTTTTAAGGAACCCCCAGAGATAAAAATCACATGGGTTTAGGTCAGGACTCGTAGGGGGCCAAACAAAGCCACCCCCGAATCGACCAACCTTGTGCGAACATTTTCGACAACTTCGGCCGTTCGAACACGAGCTTCGCTCCAGCCTTTTTTCTTGCCTTTAACACATCTAGTGGCACGAAACTGCTTGACAAAATCCATGGTTGCTTGCCTGCCTGGTGCGTCTCGACACTTATACTCCTTCCGGAACTTTCTTTGCACGGTTACAGGTGATTTTGTCTCGAGATACCATTCGACAACCTTGCATTTCTGCTCTGTTGATAAAGCGGGCGCCATTTTTCAACAATACGATTTTCATGCAGCGCCGTTGCAACAATACAAACTCCAACTATTTAGAAATTCGATATGGCGCTCATATTCTTTCAATTGTTTATCCTTAATGCACGTCATTCGAGTGAAATGGTCAGAAATTGACTGAATCACCCGGTACATTAAATCAATGTTATAGAAGATTTCCCAGTAAGGCTAAGTTTTTCTCCTTATTACATAGTAAAAATTTAATAGAGTATAAAACTTACGCCAACTATAGATAGTTTTTGCTTCAGCATATTTCGATTTTGCTTATTTTTAGGGTTTTAGCATCATATGCTAAACCCTATTAACGACGGTACAAATATATGTATGTATTAATGTGTACACGGTGATTATAATTAAAGTTACGATTTCAAAAATCGATAATTTGAAAACTACTCGTCAGAATGACCTGATATTTTAACAGAACAATCGTGAGGCAATGGAATTTTGTTTGGCGAAGGGAAAAAAATGGTTCCAAAATCTACCGATAGATGGCACTGGCAGGGTAATGTCAGAGGAAAAACCAAAAATTGAATCGTGAAACACAGGAATGTTGTTAGCCAAAGGGAAACAATAGAGTTCAGGGGTTTACGAAATATTTATTAGCGAAAAGACCAGAATACGTGTTTACAGCGACAACAATGATAATGCCAAAAAAACAGAGCTTCAAGAGCAGAGCGCGATCCTTCATAGTCAGAGTCATGATCATAGAGATAGGTAAATATAACCCAGAGGTTGAAACTCAGTAGCGCCACAAGTTCTTTCTTCACCAGGGCGGCGCTGCGAACCAATCCAGTCTTGAATAGCAGACGACTGTATTGTTTAAAGTATACAACTGAAACTATTTTTCAGTAAACGTTGCGTTTAAAAGTTTATTATTCCAAATTATAAAATATGTCAGTTTCTGTAAGGTGTGGAAAATTAGTTTGCCATTAAAAAAAAGTGATGTCAACATACATTTAATTCAGTTCATATTAGCAATTGAGTGAAAACTTGCAAAAGGTTATAAGCTTCATATTGGAATAATTTATACGAACAAATTTTAAAAATAGTTTCTAGACTACATTACAAACCCCTAAAATTAAATTAATACAGAAGAATCACAAAATACGAATTTTTCAATCAGATATTTTATATTTTCGTTTTACATATTTTAAGTTATCATTTGAAAGTTCTTTTGTTTTCATTTTTACAAAGTGAACTAATCTCATCTTTATTTATATTATATTTACATATTATATAGGTACACTACTGTTTATAAAAATCGCAACACCCTGATGGAATGGTCTAATCCATATGCAATTTGCAATATTTGCATACAATGGGTCAGAGTATAAATGATTAGATTTTCAGAGTAATTGCTTGAAAGAACACCATACCTCGACGACGACGAAGGGTACCATATCAACAGCTGACAGACTTTGAAAGAGGACGCATAATTGGTCTGCGTGAAGCGGGATGGTCGTATCGTGACATTGCTGCTCGTGTAGGACGTAATGCAACGACAATTATGCGTGCATGGAGGCAGTGGAGCGAAGAGAACAGGGCACACCGAAGACCCAGGGGACACAGGAAGACCCAGCACGACGACACCGCGAGATGACAGACACCTCTATCGCATGTGTGTAGCAGATCGTACAGCCACTTCCACAGTGTTAGCACAACAGTGGGGTGCTACAGTAGGCAGGACAATGTCTGCTAGCACTGTACGACGCCGTTTGATTTCCAGAGGACTGATGGCACGAGTACCATTGTTGCGGATTCCTTTGACTCAAAACCATCGGCGCCTCAGGTTGCAATGGGCCCATCAACACCAACAGTGGCAAGCTGAATGGCAACAAGTTGTTTTCGGATGAGTCAAGGTTTAACTTGCAGCACCATGATGGCAGGATACGAGTCAGAAGACATCGTGGCGAGCGCGACGTTCCAGAATGCATCCTGCAGCGTCATTCAGGACAAACGCCAGGGGTGATGGTGTGGGGTGCAATCAGTTACCATGGCCGTTCCCGTCTGATCAGAATCCATGGCAATCTGAACAGTGACCGGTACATCAGGGAAGTTGTGCAACCCGAGGTCATCCTCTTCCTGCAGAACCTTCCAGGCGCTGTATTCCAACAGGACAATGCCCGACCGCATGTGGCCAGAAATGTCCTCGCCTTTTTCCAAGCACATCAGACGCCCTTGTTCCCCTGGCCTGCTCGTTCAGCAGACATGTACCCAATCGAACATGTGTGGGACAGGGTTGCTCATCGATTGGCTCGTCAGACTCCTGCAGCAGCAACTGTGGATGAACTATATACCCGTGTAGACAGAGCATGGCAGGACATTCCCCAGGCCCTTATTCAGAGCTTGTTTGACTCAATGCCACGACGTTTAGAGGCTGTAATTGCATCCCACGGTGGTTTCACCCGATACTAATGTGACAATAAAGCGCATTGTATTGACCTGAAAATCTAATGGTTTCTTTTCTGACCCATGATATGCAAATGCTCCAAATTTAATGCAGATTGGGCTATTCCATCAGGGTGTTGCGATTTTTATAAACAGTAATGTATATTTGTCCAAAGTAGAAAAGAAGACGATTGATAAGAAGACTGGAATTTGTTTTATTTTTGTCTAGTTTTTACAGAAAATATGAGAAGTTGTGCAGCAGCATAGCTATTAGAGCTTACCGTTGTTTCGGTTATGGAGATTCAAAGAGATAATTAAAGTTCGTAGAGATTAGTATCTGCGCTGCTAATAGCTCTCTAGAACCGGACCTGGACTGCATGCTCCGCCATTTTTAAAAGATTCGAGAAGTGTGAAGTTGCACCCCCCTGGTCATGATGAAGCATTCAAGCAAAGAGCTAGTGCTCTGCATTTTTATGGCAGCTATGTCTACGGTGCGCATGTTACGTATTAGTAATTTGCATATCTCCAGACAATGTGAACCCTGCCAGCGCCATCTATCGGCAGATTTTGGAACTATTTTTTTCCTTCGCCAAACAAAATTCCATTGCCTCACGATTGTTCTGCTAAAATATCAGGTCATTCTGACGAGTAGTTTTCAAATTATCGATTTTTGAAATCGTAACTTTAATTATAATCACCCTGTATGTCACACACCATAACTTTTGAAAGGATTGACCTAGAGGCTTGAAATTTTGTACACACGTAGGCCCTATACAGAAGACGGTTCGAAAAATATAGCGAATCCTCTAGGGTAGCTCGGGGCCCCTCAAGGGCCACTTGTATGAATTTCATGGTTCCTTTTATCTTTTGAACAAAGAGGCCTAAAATCCTGAAATTTCATAAATTATTTGTGTGGTTCTAAAAAAATATAACCAATATACAAGAAAAGTGATATAAGCCTCTAGGGCCCCGCCGGAAGTCCCGAGGCCCCAAATACAATTGAAGCTATAACATTTGAACGGACGACCTAGGAACCTGAAATTTTGTATATTTATTGTGTGGTACTTATAATTTTACCTATTAGACAGTAAAACTTATATAGTCCTCTGGGGCCCTGGCAGGGGCCCTAAACACAAACAGAAGTATAATGTTTGAATGAAAAGGCTTAGAAATCTGAAACTTTGTATACTTATATCTTAAGTATAATTTTGTATACTTAAAAAATTTAGCTAATATACACTAAAAACTGATTTAAGCCTCTTAGGTCTCGACAGGGGCCCTGAAGCCAAAATCACAAATCAAGCTATAACATGTGAATAAACAGGCCTAAGAACTGTAAGTTTTGTATTTTTACAGTGCTTAAAAATTATAGTCAACATACAAGGAAACTGATATAGGCCTCTGAAGCCCCGGCAGTGGCCCCTGGGCTAAAAAGTTTGGACGAAAAGGCTAGGATTTTACCAACCATTGTATTTGAAAAATTTATTAAAGTCACGAGCCGTTACTGCTCGTAATATTTTGATGCTAAAACCTTTATATCGTTGGATAACGATGCCTTAACTAATTTTTGGTATATATTAGCACGAAACTCTTAGATTGCAATGAGAAGGAATTAGAGATTATAAATTATGTATTAACGATCGCTAACAAAAAAATGTGGTACATTTGGTAAACTCAAGTTTAAAGTTTAACATTTTCCATTTTTTATTAGAAATATTTGCCTTTTTTCATGGAAACTTTTTACAACTCAGAAGTAATCCATCTTTTGTTTTGCAAACGATATCAGCGCCGGGCATGATATTGCTTTTTTTTTTTTTAATTTTTCAATTTTTTTTACTGTCCTGGCAATCTTAATGATTTTTCCAAGGTATTTTTCACTTGAATTGGCTATTTCTTCCTGTCCCAACATTGATTAACGAATGAGTTGCTTGCTGATGAATCCGATAGAGAGCGTTACCCTCTCTTTTTCTTTGATCCTATGGAAATTGGAGCTCCACGTTTCCCAGCGATCGATAAAGATACCATCCGAAAAAGAAGACTCAACCTTCCTATTTATATCGCTGGGCTCTTAATCTGATCCACTGATTAAACTACTGAAAAATTCCTCAAAGCGGCTCCGAAGTTCCTCATGGGGATTTCTAAATAATACAAGAACTAAACTTCACTTAACTGTGTAAACAAGTATCCTTTAAAAAATTGATCTTTCATAATCGAGTAGAAATTACGGTATTTCAAATCGTGCTCGAAGCCCTTCATTATATGAACAATTTATTCATAAGCGTATCGTTTTAAAAGGTTCATAAATAATACAAGATACAACAATGACAGCATAAATATTAAATAAATATCATAAAATACATAAATGAATTTATAAAAGAATATGAAGAATATATATAAGAATATATATACATAAAAGTAAAGCTCTTTATTTATTTATTTATTTATTTATTTATTACTTTTTGCACGGCCTCCTAAGTGATGACATCATAATCCAAACTCTTCAATCAAGTGGAGCGATGGCCACCAGCCTCCCCGAGGACTCATTGTTCATCAGGGCTCATAATTAGAGATGGCTGTTTAGTTTCATCGTCACCATCTCTCATTTCGTCATTAAACTGTTGTTAAAACATTTAATTTCCAAAAACGGAAGTTATATTACATGTAATGCAATCATCGTTAATGCGTAGTCAATGAGGAAATATTGATTTTCGAAATTTCCTAATTAGTGAAGCCAAAATGGATGAGGGCTTCAAGCTGAAAATTTTATACACATAGCAACAAATTCAACATTTGGGCATAAAAGCTCTTTTTTCACCTCCCTAAATTTTAATTGTTTACACAATTTGTTTTACTTCTACTAAAATATTGCATAAGTGTGATAAATATGTGGAAAAATATTTATAAATTTTAAAGAATTGATTTTAATTGACACTTAAAAAATATTACGAGTTCTTCAATAAACAAAATTTTAGAAAGAAACAATTATTCGTCATTAGAGAGTACATATACCTATGAATCGTGTGTTGTCAATATTAAAGCATTAATTGGGAATTTTCTTGCATCTATCATTTTCTTGCTGAGCAAAATGGGCAATACCAAAGGTTTATACTGCTCCTAGAACGACTTGAAACTCCGTGTCAGGCTAGCATGATTTAACATTTATCCAACAGCCATCCATGCGTTAGTCATAGCCCCCTAACGACTATAGAGGTCGACGACCTATAGGGATAACGCGCCTTTTGGCTGCAATAGACCAGTATTCATTTTGCACATGTCCACCATCGATTGAAAAAGCATACCATATTCCATTGAATCACTCTTCCTTCTTCACAAAGTTAATAAAGTAGATATGGCGTAAAGATCATGAAGAGATAGTGTATCCTGTAAGAAAACAACCTTAAAAGCTGTACACGAATCTCTCATTGTTTGGAGAATGGTTTCCTGATGCAACTGACTTGAAATTTCGCATGTCGACGCTTCCGTTAGCTTCAACGATAAAATGAAGCGCGAGTGAGCCGTCCTTCCACCCATAAGAAGTAGCGATGCAATACCACTGGATGCAACTACCTGCACAATTTTGCTCAAAGACGTAGGGAGGAGTGTGTGTTGACAAATAATAATATGTGTTGTAGTTTTCCGGAGCATAGAGCAATAACTCAGCAGGGCAATTTAGACTGGAAAAAAATGTTCTTGGGCGATTTCCAGTCCTTGATTTATTAGGCCAAACTTATTTGAGGCATCTGGCGATTTAACGGGAATGTCGGTAAATGGAAAGACCAAAAATATGCTCTTCTTCCAGTTTTCTCAAAAAAATAAACGTTAAACGCATAGTATGGCTGGATGCTTTACTATATATTGATGGGTTAGATTTTAGTACAGTCATTTCAGATCAGCTTTCCAAAATAGGTCTAAATACTGTGTTAATTTTTTGCCTTTTATTTAACCCATTAGACATCCTTTTGAATAATAACAGCTCGGTCCATTATCTTACCAAAGTGATATAGGCTTATCCTTTGAACAATTCACTTTAGGATGCGGTCTCTTTCTTCAGGAGAATGGAAATGAGTTTGCTATACTATTATGGCCCACACAATCTCTGGAACTTAATCCTATCGAGGATCTGTAAGATCAAAATTGAAAGAAATTTTCGGATGCGACAATAATTAACATCAATTCGATCAGTTTTGGGATGTTAACTTTAAGGTATGGGAAGATATTCTCTACAACTGTTACAATCGGTGGTAGATTCAATCCTATGGCAATTAAAACTTTTCGAAGTACAAGGAGATGGTCCATTCTCATAATTTGGAAGATATACCTAATGGACCTAACATATCAGCCAATATGTGTTATATCAATAACAGTGTTTTACAAAAAATATGCACACATTCTTTTCAGTAACGATTATTTTACAGAGTCGGTCATGTTGTCAATTTTTTTTCGAATTATTTGATTTTGACTTCAGATTCGGATAAATCATCAAAAACTAAGTGAAAGTTATAATAGGCACGCATGTCCTTGCTATTCGGGAACATGGCCAAATAAATGAGACTATGTGCTTATATCTTTTACTTATTTTTTTGATGTTCTATCCGAATCTGAAATCAAAATCAAAAAATTCGAAAATAATTGGCGACGAAACGACCGACTTCGCGAATACAGTAACAATGCCTTTAATGAATATCGTTCTGGAAATGCAATACCATGCATTCTCAACTGGTTTTTCTTTTTGTTTTATCGTTTATCTTTTTGTTGTTAAAAGTAAATTATATTTTTCGTAGAAAATAAGAAAATTGAAATTTATATTTTTCTAAAAGCCGCAAAGATGTTCTGACTCTATAATACCAACTTCCTTGAACTTGCAAAATAGCCACTGTAACAATATATCTCAGAATTAAGAATCAAATTTAATTTTTTAATAAAAATATTGTAGCATTATTTATTGTTTCTACCTTAGAGTAACGAAACTTTTTTAAATGAAAAGGATTGTAAATTTAATACATTGAATCTTTTTTATTCTTCTATTCTATCCGTTTTGATTATTTCCAGCTTAATTTTATGATTTTGATAATGGTTACCTTATGTATAAATTTTAAGAAAATACGATACGTAATTTTGAAGATGTGATAAAAATCATATATAGGTGAACTCTAGTTATAACGAACAGCTAAGGACCGAACAAATAAGTTCGTTATCACGAAAAGTCGTTGTGCCGGGATAAATTTTATCAAAAACGTAAAACAAGATGAAAAAATATTTTTTCTCTCCAAAATATGACAATACAGCTATATTTTTTTTGCATTAGACTTTTGCAAGTATTTGTTGCAATATACAGGGTGATTCTGAAGGGTCGTGCCAAAATGAAAAGATAGGTAGAAGGTGAAATTCTGAGCAAAAAAAGTCTACTCGCGTTTTTCGACCCGAGGCTCCGTTAAAAAATTATAGCGCTTTCAAGTTTCGTGACGTCACTTCAGTTTCAGTCACAAAATGGTTTTAACATAAATTATTTTTCATTAATTTATAATCCATTGTCTTTTTATATATGTGGTTACCTTAACTGCATGTTATTGAATCTTCTCTTAAGGAGGACAGATTGTGTGCTGTTTTTGACTTAGAATATACTTTAATTTCAAATTTTAAATATTCTATAAATAGTAAGCACTTTAAAACTATTTCAAAAAATATTTATAGCATACAAAAAAGTTATTTTGTTAAACTAGCAAATAATTATGTAAATGAAGCCTTCATTTTCAAACGCATTCTTCATAATTGAACGCAAAACTTTACGAATTTAAAATTTTTGGAACACTTCATAGCTCTTTCAGTATTTCAGTTTTGCTTCATTCGACCATTTTTGTATTATGGATAACTACTCTCACAGATGTGCACCTCATTTTTGGGCGTACTTCTGGGACTAGTAGAGCTGCTCAGCGTCTGTACCAGGAATCATTTCCGCAACGCAGATGTCTGTCCAGCAAACATCGATCGTCATCCTCGGATCCTTTCTGCCTATTTATTACTCATGCCGTTGGACTGCTCAGAACTGTTCGAACACGTTATGCTGAAGAACAGGTTCTTAATACTACAAGGATAATCATCTCATATTCTAATAGCCTTTAGAGAATTATCCTTTTTGCTTTGATAAAGGATAGTCTCTATCCGAAACGTCAGCTTTTTATATTTTTTTTATTTCTAGTTTTATTTTGATTTTATTTATTAATTGTTTTGTCAATTATTATTTATTTTTTATTTTTATTTAATAACTATTATTTATTGTATTCCAGGAGTTTTGTGTCTCGTCCTTTTCTCTTATAAATATCCGTTCATCGTTCTTAATACCAGCATGGAGACTCCAGAAATCAGTAAAAGACAGATCGCTACAATAACAGGTTATTCTCAACCAACAGTATGGAGAATTCTACACGAGGCCAACTTTTTTCCGTATCACATTCAGCATGTACAGGGACTTTCGGAAGCGGATTTTGAGCCAAGACAGTTTTGTCGATGGTTTTTGCTGCAGTGTCCTGCACCTAACTTAGCCACCAATGTGCTACTTACTGATTAGGCAAGTTTTACAAGGGATTGCGTGCTGAATTTTGGACAGAAGAAAACCCTCATGTAATCCGTCAATCTCGTCATCAACAACAGTTTTCGCTTAATGTTTGGACAGGTATTATTTCAGACCTCCTGATTTGACTCTACTTTTTACAACCTAGACTCAATGGCCTTTCCTACACACGCTTTTTGGAAGAAGAACACGCATTGCTGGAAGACGTTTCTCTTCAAGTTTGTCGCCAAATATTTTTTATGCATGATGGTGCACCAGCACATTTCAGTCGTACTGGCCGAAGATTTCTTAACGTAAACTATCCGAATCGGTAGATTGGCAAAATGGGATTTAAATGGCCTGCACATTCCCCAGATTAAAATTCATTGGATTTTTTTATGGGGATGTCTCTAGCTATCCCGGTCACTAATGTTCACGTTCTACGAGACCGTTTTGTGGAAGCCTTCCACTGGAAGGATGAGAACATATCCGAAATATTCCCGGAATATTTGAAAATATTCGACAATCACTGAGAAGGCGTGGCGTGGCCTGTATGGCAGCTAAAGGAAGTCATTTCGAGCACTGTATTACAATTAAATTTAGGAATTTTTTTTTCCCTCATTTCTCACCTTATGCATCAAACCATTACCATTTCACTAAATAATACGTACTGTTTTTATTTTGCATTTTTTAAAATCTTCTACTGTATATATTTTAACTACTTGAAAACTGTTTCAAAAATTATATTATAAAATCAAGAAAAGCTTGCTTATTAAATTAGAAATCGATTATCAAACTGAAAAGCAATCACTTTCAAACATTAGTTTGCGAATGCTTGTTCGCACTGTAGCATCTCAGACGACAAACAGGCAGGGATATCACGAAACTTTAAAGCGCTATAA
Source organism: Rhysida immarginata (assembly GCA_023313115.1). Taxonomy (NCBI): domain Eukaryota; kingdom Metazoa; phylum Arthropoda; class Chilopoda; order Scolopendromorpha; family Scolopendridae; genus Rhysida; species Rhysida immarginata. The sequence goes on from JAHWFO010026271.1 coordinate 239,960, forward strand.
CTTTTTAACGGAGCCTCGGATCGAAAAATACGACTAGATTATTTTTACTCAGAATTTAATTCTCTACACACATTTCATTTTGGCACGACCTTTTAGAATCACACTGTATATTTCAATGTTACCAATTTTATCTAAAATGGAATTGGGAACACTTTCTATCAATTGATTCTTGTTTTAAAGTTGAAATTGCTGACAAAGCTTATGTATTAAAAACAGCAGCAATGTCATTTCATTTTCATCATCAGACGAAGAATTGTCAATATTTAAGTATTGTGGATGCATCATATTTTCCAAAATATCTGCATTATGTTAATTCATGAGTCACACTATAAGATTATCATCTGCTGAAATATCATCTGAATAAGAAGCATTTTTTCTTTTTTCTTTATCTTCGAAAAGTTGGTCGAAACAGTCCAAATATTTCAGCAATAACACTTTTCTTTTCACCATTCTCAACGCATTCTAAATCTTTTACTGCGTAATCACTGGCATAATTTCTTTTACTAGCCATGTTTGCAAGTGGGAATGAGTACTCAGATCGAATGGAAGCCCGTTTCCTGTGTTTTGTTTTCTTCTCACGCTTCATATGCAGAAAGCACATGATCATTGGTAGCGCGAAAAATGATTTTGTTAAAATTCATTACAACGAACAGTTACGATTAAATCTAATAATTAGTGTTTGGTTAATTTTCCTGTGGAATTATTGGATATAATTTAAAAATGAAATAATTAAATTAAATCATCAGTGATACGGGGATGTGATTACTCAGCGTTTCACTATGGTCACTTGAAGATTTTGATCGCTGCTTTCTCGTTGTTGAACTGGAATTTGATGCTGAACTACTAAAAGTCTGATGTTGTTGTTGTTGATTCTAGTTGAATGTTGTCGATTGGTTGCTTCTAGTTGGGTGTTATTGGCCGGTTGATTCTAGTTGAGTGTTGTTGACTGGCTGATTATGTTGACGAAAATTCTATTCATGCTGAATGTTGAAATTTAAAGGATGATACTTGAACGGTGGGTAATTAAAGTAAAATTAAAATAAATGGAACAAAAAACAGCTCCTTTATAGAATTAATGGAAATAATAAGAAAACTAAAATAAAAGAAATAATAAGAAAATTGAAAAATGACATTTTCGAAACTAGAATCACGTTTCATCCTTAGTTTATTTTTGATAGGATTAAAGTGAATTAAAAATTGTTGTGGTTTTCCAGTAATTTCAAATGGAAAATTAATTAAATATTAATTATAAAGTAGCGGAAGAATGGAGCTACTTATTGGTTTTACAATGCCCGTCCGTCCGTCTGTCCCCTTCATAATTTCAGCATTTTTTGAGGTAGAAAGCTGAAATTCGAAATGGAGCTTACTATGGGCATGTAACTATTACTATTTAGTTTGGTTTTCATTAGCTCAGTGGGGTCGGAGTTTCGGGGGTGGGAGTTAAAGGCGACCAAATGGTCTATCCGTAAAGGAGTGAAATCCGGTATGCAGATTTCTCTAGACAAGATCTAATATTACCATGAATTTTGGGCCAAATTGTCCCAATGGGGTCGGAGTTATGGGGGTGGCAGTCACTTGGTCTTTAGAACTATGGCAACATATGGTATGTGATATATCATTCCATCGAAAATGTTGAGAAGCGAAAGAAGATGGAGCGCTTTTACATTTTCTACATACTACGTTCGAGAAAATAAATTTTTCGATTAAAAAAAATTTGGGAGGTTAAAAAGTGCAGATAACAGTGTAAAAAATGATGATCTCAGGGCTTCCCCTACTTTCTTATACTTTCCTCGGGAAGATTAATTTTTTGTTATTAGACTTAATCTAATTCCATTCTTTCCATCAAACAGTTACGATTATTGCAAGGCGGAGTTCGTTATAAAAGCCCGGAAGGAAAGGTCAATATTTCTTGTGTATTTAGAATGAGTTATTGTAAGTCAAAAAGTTTATTTAAACATGTAAACTTTTTTTTAATGGTTTTCAAGATACAGCTATTTGAAATTAAAATTATGAATGAAGTAATTATAATTATCAAATGAAAGTGATTCAAAGGGCACTGAGACGGATTAAATGAAAGTATTAATATTTACTTTTGTTTATATGAAAGAAGAACATCTTATAGTTACTATTATAGACGCGCAGTCCTAAAAAAATCTCCACCTGCCGCAATACAGGACTCCCACTGGGGCATCAATCGGCTAATACTGTCCGCAAAAAAGTCTGTTTTCTGCTGCTCTCGGAAACATGCCCGAATAGCGTCCTTAACCTCCTCATCGACCTTTCAGTTCCTTCTTTAAAGGACCAAGCACATAAGAATCACATGGTGAGAAGTCCGGGCTATAAGGAGAGTGTGGCAGAACTTGCCACCGCATTTTGATTATTGCTTCCTGCAACAGTCTCGCAACATGTGGGCTAGCATTGTCTTGGAGGAGGATCACCCCATCACTGAGCTTACCAGGACGCATGTTTTTTACAGCTTGACGCAAGTTCTGCCGCGTCTTGGTGTATGCGATAGCATTAATACAGGTTTTGGGTTCCATAAACTCCAAAAGCAGAGGACCGCCGGAATCACGGAAACACGTAAACATAATCTTCCCGGCCGAACATTGCGACTTGAATTTTTTGGGCCGTGGTGACGATGGATGCTTCCACTGCATTGTGGATACCTTCCCGGAGGGTTCCCAATAATGGCATCAGGTCTCATCTACCGTGATAATCTTCTTCAAAAACGCTTCCCCCTCATGACTGTAATGTTCGAGATGATCCAAACAGCAGCCGAAACGCAGCCCTTTGTGCTCTTCCGTGAGCATTCGGGGTACCCTCTGACAGCAGACCTTGCCATATCCCAGACATTTCACTACGGCATATGCGGAACCATTACTGACGTTGTGATCCTTCGCAAGTGATTTATGCTGATCTGCCTGTCCTCACGAATTGACTTATCCATGTCTGTCTTCAATTGATCGGTGATGACCACGTTTGCTTGGCCCGGACGTGGGTTATCAGTCGTTTCCACACGACCATCATGGAACATTTTGGCCCAACGCACCACGGTTGCTTTCGAGACACATGCTTTTCCATAAACATTCAATATCCGTGCATGAATGTCAACTGGCGGAATGACCTCAGCTGTCAGAAACATTATCAAGGCTCGTTGGTCACTTTTGGACGGAAATTTAATAGGAGGGTCCACTGTAACACAAACGAAATATGAGCATAAGCCTAATGCAACTTCCCACAGCAGTGCTTATCAGAGCAAGCAGACGATACGTCAACAATCACCCGTTTGCCTCGCGTCTGCGCTCTCACGTGCTCGCCCGCTACAGCCCAAATCACTTTCATTTGAACATGCCTTATAATTATGATTTAAGATTCTATTAATTTTATCGTTCCAAATTTTCGAATATTCCGCCATGTATAGTACTTCGATCCATTTTTCAATTCTTGTGAGAACGTGGCGAATTACGCACCTGAAGGCATCTTCACGTTCTCTTATTTGGTCTATAACATCTGTTATACGTACGTGCGATGAACTCGTCTCTTGTATTGATTATAGTTGTATAAACCTCACACTTTAACAAACTATTTTGGTGGCCAACTAACTGTTCCACTGCAACCAATCCAGTGATTAGGAAAAACTGCATTTAAGTGTCCTCGCGCACGTGTCATACTATGAGGAGGTGCTCCATCGTGCTGAAAAGACATTGTTATTCGTATAGCAGTAAGTGTACTCTTTAGAAACTCGAGGTAACTCTGCCCTGTCATACGATTTTCTAAAATATTGCATTGTATTTATATCTCACTTTAATCAATAACTGTATCTCGAAACCAATAATAAAACACTACATGTTTATATAACGTTTTTAACTTATAATAATTCTAAAACCTCACGAAATATTGACTTTTCTTTCCGGGATACCCTATATACAATTAAAAAAAAATTATATATAATTGTGACAGAGTTTAAGATTTTCCGTGTGTTTCGTCAAAAATCAACTATTGTAACATCGATACAGAGTTGTTTGCACTTGTCTCCCGTTAAGAGTGATGCATGATATTTTATTTAATGATCCCCTAAAAAGATTGAAGGGACCCCTAAAAAAATGGAATAGCAAGCAAACGGTAAGAGGTATTAAAGTTATTCTTGCAGGAGATTAATGTATGAGCCCAGGAATTTGTTTTGGTACGTTTTCTTGTGTTTTGCGTACCCATCTTTTCGGATTGCGCATTGTTAACAGTGATGGTGTTGGGGCCCGATTTTTGTCCCTGCTGTCCACTCTTTGTATACCTTCACTAGAGCGGACCGTGAACAGTTCACAAATCGCGCCGTTTCGTAGATGGTGCCACCCTTGCTGCGAAAGCCTATTATCATTCCTTTTTGGATATCCGTTAAATCCGGACGTTTACCCATCTTGAGGCTCGTGCACCTGCCATTTGATGCACCAGCTTTAAAGCTTTCTCAGTCTGTTATGCAAATTTTGCAATGTGTAATCGTTGTTGAGCCGAACCATGCGTGTGCCTTGAAGGTGTGCATTGATATGCCAGTGTATATGTTCGAATATATAGAGAATTACCACTCTCTCCATTTAACCTTTCGAGCCGGCCAGGTGGCCGAGAGTGCTAGGGCGCAGGCTTTCTAGTTCGCGAGTCCACCTGGTCGTGAGTTCAAATCTCGTTGTGGGCATGGATGTTTGTGTTTGTCTCGGGCTGCTTACAGATATAACTTGTGTAAAAGGCGCAAAATGACCTTAGTAGTCGACGCCAAAAATTCTAATAAACCAACCAACCATTTAACCTTTCGGTTATTTTATTCATTTTGAACTACACATTGCCGTTAGAAGTAGAGCTACCAGAAGTTTTCTTAGCAACCTCATCTAACTCTAACAACGAAAGGCTTCTTTAGAAAACAAATACTGTCCTCTTTTTCCTCGACTTCCTTAAAATCATCTGTCCTGGGCATTTTGGTTGCCTGACTTGTTAACAGAAATCAATTAATTTCTAAGATTTGAGAGAATTTTCTTCAGTTTTCGATTTTTTACCATACTGTTGCAGTATTATACAGCTTTGTGCTAAATTTCAACTTTATAAATTACTTCCAAGTTGCAATATAAAACCGGACACACATACATACTTACTTACATTGTGCTTCATTATGCACCTAAATTAAAGATTTTCAATTTTGGAACAAAAATCCACAGTGAATAATTAATATGTTTACTAAACGACACCAAACACATTGATCTCATGATGTTGATTTCATCGTTCTCGAAGATAAAATGCATATGGATTTTTGTTTACACAAAACGTTAGTTAATAAATAAAACACCTACTTACTTAAAGTTTGAATTCTAATTAACAAACGTTGTTCTTATTATTAATAATAAAACGCTTCTTTTAGAAAGGCTGTTCTTATAAACTGCTTTTCAAAGAATAGAATGCTAGTGCTTAAAGCATTTAAATTTTCATAGAAGTTCACATTCTGCTTCTTAAATTTTTTTTTAGCCCTAATAAATTTTTAATTTCCGCTCCAGCATTTGTATTTTTCAAGATAATTAAGCGGAAGCTAAGCGAGAAACTAAGCCATAAAAGCGAGTGCATCCAAACAATAACTTCCTTATTTTTCAAGTTAAATCTAATAAGTTTTTGTATCCAGTAATTCAGAACACTTGATGCCACTTTTAATGCTTAATTGCCATTAACATCAAATATTCGTTAAAATGATTTCAAAAAAATTTTCCAATTAAAATTTCAACAGTTCAAGCGTAGAAAACACTCCATCCGTGTGATTTATGGATTTGCTTTCTATTAGGGCTTGGAAATTCAGAGGATTTTATTCCTTTCACAATTCAAGTAATCGATTAAGTTGCACGGAGCACTCTCAAGAAACCGTTGACCAAATTCCATCTCGAGATCCTTTTCCTATTACTTTCGTTTCATCGTCTTAGCTTTGCTGTGAATTGTCCTACGAAAGAGGAGGGAACCTTTATTTGTTTATTTCGTTCAACGTTTGGGCTAAGTGTCACTCGAGGGACCAATTTTTAAATATGAAATGGCCCTACTGTGTGCACTTAGACACGACACACTCGTTGCTAATTGCGAGGGAAAATATTAGCTTCGATAAAAGACCCAATAAATGAAGTTCTCTCTTTTACCTCACTTCCCTTTCTCGCTTTCTCTTTATCTTTCACTCTTCTGTTCATTCTATACTTATCTGTAAATGTTTTTTTTTTCTAAAATTCTCTCGATATATTTACATTTCCATTCTTATCATTTATTTGAGTCGCGCTTTTATGTTCAACAAAATTCATTCTTTTGTAATCAATTTATTAAATGTTATCTACATATTTTTGAAATGTTTCACTGCTTATGTTTTTTATGCTTCTCTGTGAAAATAATGCGAAATTTCTCTGTGAATAATTACAGAAATATACATTAAAATAAATGGAAAATCATGTTAGAAAATTCTTAACTAATATTAAAAAAAATTAATTTCCTCATTATTATCGCCTCCGGACTCGACCAACGTTTACTCCATGTAAGGTGATGAATGTATAAATTAATTTCAACAATTCTAAAAAATTTTGTAAGTTTTTTTAAAATCATATCGAGTATAACTCTATATAATATTTTTCTTGAAATAAGGTTTAAATCGTATGTAATGTACAAGAAAAGATTCTTTCTGTTCCTCAGAAGATGAAGAAATTAAATAAAAATTTAACACGAAACTTCCAAATAATCCTCAACAATCAAAACTTTATACCTTAATTAAATTATTTATTCAAGTAATATTAAAACTAAAACCTTCCAATATTTATCACTGATAAAATCCCATGGATCTAGTTTTAAAACAGTTTTGGGTTAATGAATAATAGTCAGTAATTGAATAAATAATTTAATTATGTTATAATGTTCTAATGGTAGAGGATTATTTGGAAGTCTCGTGTTAAAATATTGTTAATTCTTCAACGTAATTGTAGTAATTTAAATATAAATTTAATTATACAGTGTGTCTGCAAATATATGACGGCATTTTGCTTAGTTATAACCCCGAAATTTATTGCGAGATTGCATTGGCATTTTACAAACATATTCTCAGATTCATTTCCTTTAATTATGCATCGATAGGTAGCGGCATCAAGCAGCGTTGTTTTTAATTATGTCCTTGGGGAAAAAAAGGCTGTAACTGTGCAACGACCTAGCAATTTTCAATGCTAAAATATACTAAGTAATGCGTCAAACAACTCGTAACGACGAACTATAAGCGATTATAACATTATTAATTACTGTTTTTTCAATTGACATATATGGTTCCACCCATGAACCATTCTGAAAATGGTCATATTCATTACAATGGCACGTGCTCTAATGGTACCCTTATGTCACCCTCTAAAATTTTCAATGATAGATATAGCAATGTACATCAAACAACTGGAAATGATAAATAAGAGCGAATAAAACGTTTTCTGCCTTGCATGCTCAATCGACTTCATATCCGGAGATCTTGCTGGCTTGATGACTCTGTCGGGACATGCATTATCGTCCATGAGAATAAAATCTGGACCCATGGCATCTCTGAATCATCTAACATGACCTTCTAGTGAAATTGTTTCAGTAGTACATATTTTTAATGATACCATTATGGTACCATTGGAAATGTCCAATGCTAAGTTATATTATGTAATATATCAAATGACTCGTAACGATCTGTCATGAACGAGTATATAAGAATAATGACAAAATTTGAAGATTGTTGAACTTGATTCAGTAGTACATGTTCAAATGACATGAGTATGGTATCATTGAAAAAAATCAATGCTAAAATGTGTCATGTTATATATCAAACATCTTGGAATGACATGTCCTGAACGAATATATAAGAGTAGTTAATAAGTTCGAAGATGGTCGATTTTTATTTAGGGGTACCTGTGCTAAGATAGAGCATGAAACATAACAAACAACGAGTAACGACTAGCCATGAATGAATATATAAAAATAATTATAAAATTCGAAGATCACCGAATTTTAATCACTGAAAACCTGTTTTTATGTTTTCAAATACAATTAAAAAATTTTGGAAATATATTTCAAATAGTTTGTGACGGCGATTAGTTTAGCCTTTCGGTACTTGTTTATGCCATTCCTTAATAGTTTATTTAATATTAATAAAAGTTATGTATAAAATTAGAATTAAAAAATAAAGTTATAACAAAAGTATAACAAAATATATTATTATAATATACTGTACTAAAATGTTATTTAATATATTAATTTTATTATATTAATATCAGCCGTTTCAGAAAAGGCCCCATTGCTTTACTTGTCGTTAACCAAAGCTTATAAAATAAATTATTTATTTTAAGATGGCATAATTGCTATACAAAATGTGGTTAATTGTCTAATAATTTTAAAATCGCATGATTCAGCAAGCAAAAGTTATCGTTCCTTGCAACCATGAAAGAATCTATTAGTGCAGTTTGTTCGACTGTCCCATACAAAATTCCGG
>JAHWFO010026271.1:248472-287039 GCA_023313115.1 Rhysida immarginata
AATTGGTTTAGTAGCACGTGCCCTAATGATACCATATAGCACCCTATGTAACTGTTGTCACTTTTAATGCGTAGATATGGCATGTAATATATCAAGCAGCTCATAACAACGTATCATGACTGAATATAACGAGCAAATAATGATACTGGAATTGGTTTAGTAGCACGTGCCCTAATGATACCATATGGCACCCTATGTTACTGTTGTTACTTTTAAAGCGTAGGTATGGCATGTAATGTATCAAACAACTCGTAACAATGTGTCATGAGGGATTAAAACGAGTAATTAATGATACTCGATATCTGTTTAGTAGTACTTGTTGGAATCGTATCATTAATGGTTTCATTACAGTATCATTGGGCTTTTCTATGCAAATATGTGATCTACTGGATGCTTTTGAAAAGGATGTTGTGAGATACCTAGCGATGTTCTGCACCTTAAAATAAACACAAGCTTCCTCTTTCGTTCTGTCGAAATTGCTTTCCTTAAAGTCGTACACAGCTCGTGAAATTTGGTTAAACTCTGTCCATAACGTAAATAAAAGCACATTAAAAAAAACTAAACACTACCACGTGTTCCATTAATAGGTTTCTGCGAAATACCTGTCCACTAAACTCGACCGTTCTCACAGCTTACTGAAAGATTCGTATTTTCTAGACCTCAGAAATAAACTTGTCAACAAATTATGGAAGACGTGCAAGTGGATAAATGATCGAGGAGGATTAAAGTCTTTTTAAACCAGTTTACATTTCTTGTTGGTTGGGTTACTTTTTGCGGTAAGACGCACAGTCATACTAGCGAGTGTTCAACGAACTGTATGATTTACTAACGTCATTCATTCGCTTTTGTTTTCGTTATGGGCGGAGTTTAACCAAACTTCACGAGCTGTTTACTCATTTAAGAAATGCAATTTCGACAAAACGTATGAGGAAACTTGTGTTTATTTTAAGGAGCAGAAATCGCTAGATATCTCATATCCTTTTCAAAAGCACCCTGAATAAGTAAAGATCTAATGAGAAAACGAATGAAACTAAATGGTTTTATACTATATAATATTAATTTATGGCTTGTTCCTGGTTAGTCCAAGTAATAACACCCATAATAATATTTATATCATTCACCTATACATTACTTAGAATCGATTACAGTCGCCATAAAAGTTTTCACTTCGGTTGTGTGGTCTTAGGCACACTCATTTTTTTTTTATTATTGCGCTTTTCTCGCAAACTATTTATTTAATTTTTTTTACACCAGATAGGAATTGATAATCAAGTATTTACTGAAATTATACGAATGTCTGGTTGGCTAATATTAGCATAGACCGATTTTTAATTGTTCTGAAAATTTTAAATTATTTTTATTAAAGTAATCAAAATGCCTGAAAATAAGAATTTTTAGAATTGAAATAACGTTCTGACTTACTATAACCGCTTAATTAAATTTCATAATTGTAATTATCAGACGACTTTACACAGTACATGTAGACTTCAAATTTAATGCACCATTGATATTTAAGGCCTGGGTCCACCAATGCTTTATGGAATTGTTGTTTGAAACACAAGACCAAAAAAATTTACTTATCCATAACGTTTAGCGCTTCCTCCACATAAATTTACAGGTTGTCCCACAGAGGACTCCCTGATTATAAGAGTAAATATCTCGGAAACGGAGATCGATAGACGAATGAAAATGTGATATGTTTATTTCGAAAGTCGTAAAAATCTGACAGAGAAGTTCAAAACTAATTACAAAAGAAATTGATAAAAACTTTGCAATACAATAATGGGAGAACAGAGTTTCCGACTAGTTTTGCCATTTATTCCCTGCTTTATCAAGAATATATACAATAGGCTTCTCGCCTTTATATGATACAATAGAGTAATTTGATTGGATAAAATACAAAGAATGGCAGGACAAAGCTAATGAGTAATGGATACAATGATAAAATAAGATGACTGGATAAAGGTAGAAGCAAAATAAACAACATAGGATATAAATTCAGCGAAACAAAAGAAGAGATTGGGTACACGAAATATAAACAACTTATTGAAAGCAGAAAATATAACGATTGGATAACAAATGCCTGACTAATATAGAATAATAAAATTTATAAACATAAAAAGACGTAATTGAATAAAGAACAGTAGATACACAAAAAGTATCAAGAAAATGAAAATACAAAATAAATTATTGTTTTACAGTAAATCTGAGACAGAATTAAAGCGTGGTTCTCACATGCGTAAAACAACGGCAGAAACCACAAAGCAGAAAATTTTTTGACATCACCTCCTGCTCTCGTCTTTCCGCCCGACAGAAAATTTTCATTACTTTGTAGGCTATGGCTCAATTCAACTCGAAGAAACCAGGAGTTTTCTATCGGGCAGAAAGACGAAAGCAGGAAGTGACGTCAGAATATTTTCTGCCTTGTGGTTTCTGTCGTTGTTTTTACGTATGTGGGAACCAGGCTTCAGAATAGATAAAATGTTGAAATCGGTTTTGACAGTTAAGGAGGAGATCTGAAGAAAAGTTCTCGGTTTTAAAAATCTCTGTAGATTCCAGAATTGCGGTCTTGAAAGTCGCTACAAAAGAGTGGAGAATGACACCAGTTTTTCATGTTTCTGGGTTGCGTGTCCAGTGATGGCGAGATGGTTGGCGTAATGGGATTTGTCATCTTTCTTCTGGTAAGAGGCCATATGTTCTTTAAAACGAACGGAGAAGTTGCAGGACGACAATTTTATGTAAAACTTGTCACAAAATCCGCAGTTTAAACGATATACAACGTAACGGGTGATAGTATAGGTGGGAGGGTTTAAGGTACGAAACAGGGAGTACGAAAACAATCAAAGCATCGGCATCAGATAGCTTCTTTTTCACGGATAAGGTAGCAGTGGAATTGGTGACTTGTTGTCGAGGTAGACTGGGGACTAGAGCATCATTATAGGATTTTCGAATGATATGTCCGGCGATGGCACGGATTTGAAGGGCGATCATTTGGAGGCGGGAAGGATATAGCATGTTCGGTGTCCGAGACGATGGATTGGAGATCTACTCGAGTAGGTTTCCAATGGATGATGTGCTTCCAACCTTTGTCCAAGAGAAGTTCTTCGTTATCAGAGAAATGGATCGAGATGAGGTTAACAACATTGGAATGGAAGTTGAAATCTTGTGGATGAGTTGAGGCATGATCGAGAAGAAGTGGCTGACCGAGGTCATCGAGTTTCTGGCATAATAGCTAAATTTGAAACTTCCGTATCAGATTTTTACAACTTATTCATTGTTCTATCGATCTCTGTTTCCGATTTACTCTTAAAATCAGAAAGTCCTTTGTGGGACACCCTGTATTAATAGCCTTGAGACACAAGAGGCGTAAATACTCTGGCTTCCAAAAGTTAGGCATGCAATGCAATTTTCGAAAGCACAGTTGAATTTGAGTAGCTGAAAATTGGTGCAGATGTAGATGGACCTATGAAAATATCGTATGTTAAAGCCATTCACGATCTCGACAGTCCGGATATATGGTAATTAGGCAATCGTTGAAGATGCCAGCATTCTAAAGGGTTTCAGGACGTCATTTAAATGCCGAAACGAAGTGTTTATTACTTTTGTAGGATAATTTTTGATGATATTCATGTTTCTATGGCTTTAAGAAGACGAGTGGCAGATAGTGACCGTTGGCGCACTATCGGACGCATTGAACCAGGACAGTAAATCAAAGATGTCGCTCTTTTCTTTGCCGTTGATAACACAGGTCTACAGTGGAAAGGTATTCGAAATAATTTGAACTAATTTCTGCTTGTCTACCCATGCTGAATAAGAGTTGATAAGTAAAAGTCATTTATTAGTTTAAGTTTTCACGATACCTGATATTTTCCGAATTTAAAGGTTCTACCCTCATTGAACTTGATAATGCTGATATTTATTTAGTTAGTTGGCAACAACTGTTAAAAATATTGTGTTTTAGTGCTAACAATGCATTAGAATAACTTAAAGATATATTCTTGACAATGCTCTCTCAAAGTCAGCCAATTCATCAACACGTGACTCGGAGATTCTCGCGGACAGCTCGCAAACAGAGGGATTTTCACGGGCAGACAAGAGCCTTATATACTAGAGATGTCTCGAAAATGTTAAAAATGACCCTTTAGTTGACCCACAAAAAGTGTTACTTCCACCATTGCATATAAAACTAGGGCTGATGAAGAATTTCGTAAAAGCTATGAACAAAATGGAGCTGCTTTTCAATATCTTCGCCAGAAATTTTCAAGCTTAAGTGAAGCTAAGATTAAGGAAGTTATATTCGTCGGTCCTCAAATAAGAAATTTATTTCAAGATGATAACTTTGACTCTGTTTTGGAAGGTAAAGAAAAAAAAAGCCTGGGACGATTTTCACCTTGTCGCAACTAACTTCTTGGGAAATAAGAGGAGTGACAACTGTGCTGAACTTTTTGAAAATATTTATTAATTTATTTATTTATTTATTTATTTATTTATTTATGCTATCATCATACCAAAAACTGGGTTGTAACATGTCCTTGAAAATCCACTTTTTACATTCTCATTTGGACTTCTTTCCGGACAATAGTGGGGCTTTTAGAGATGAACATGAGGAGCGCTTCCATCAAGACATCGCATACATGGAAAAACGATATCAGAGCAAGTGGAACGTTTTAATGTTGGCGGATTATTGTTGGGCTGTTGGTCGAGATGTTACAGAAGCAGAATACAAGAGGGCAGCCAAAAAATCACGTCGCAATTCTGGTAATGAATAGAAGAACCGTATGATTTTTGTTAATTTATGCAAAAGATTTGTAATTTGTTTTTCATAAAAAACGGAAACTAATTTAAAAATATAATTATTTTTGTATTCAGCACGTGAAAATGAATAAAAAAGCTACTTTATCTGAAGAATACTTTTTTACAGTCAAATTTTGTAGATCAGTGTAATTCGGCAATTTCTCGATTATGGAGACAATTCCAAACAAGTCAAGCAGTTGTTCGAAGACTGTGCCCGGTCAAACAAGGCATAGCATGCTCTCTGATGATCGGTATATTGCTATAGTAGCCTAGCGGAATCGAAAATAAGACTTGATAAGACATTATCTTCCACAACTGTTACATCCATGGTCGCAGCGTCACTTGATAAGACAATATTTGTCAATACTGTACGGCGAAGGCTCCAGATGAAGGGACTGTACGCCCGTGTTTGTGTTCCAATAATCCAGAGGGTGGGAGTGGCCGTGGCCATGGCCTGGTTGTCTCCTCGTAAGGCTCACCGTTCAATGGAGTTAAGCAACTTCAGGCGCGGCCAGCTACTAGTTGGGTGACAGCCAGTGGCTTGAGGACCACTGCTAGTGGGACGGCTATTTGGAGCACAGCTGTTAGGGAACCTTAGTCTGACCCATTTGCTGAGTGATCAGTGCTGGAGACGACCTTCATTCTGAGGATTTAAGGTCGCGGAGGCCGACCTGAGTCCGATCGAGATTGGAGCCTCGAAGATGTAGAAAGAGGCTCAGTTATCTTCCGTCTAAGTGAACGATTCCGACACTAAGAGGAATAGCTGCGCTGTTGACTGGGGCAGCTGTCTTGCTCGGACGAAGATGCGATGCCCAGCAGTTGGTGATAGCCACTGGTTAGTTCGTCCGCCAACAGCTCTTCCATCATGAATCTCCCGTGCTTCGAAGGGCACGTTAAGCCGTCGGTCCCGACTGCTACTGTCATCTTGTAGCAGTCGTTAGTTACTGCGATGGCGCAAAACTCTCTCGAAGGAGTAGGTGCCGCAGATTATCGTTCTGTACAAGATAAGATAATCCAGAGGGGCGAGATTAAGTTGATGTCATCAAAATATCAATTGGGCAGTCTCAGATTAGGACAACGTCCTGTTCACGGACTATTCTAGATTTGCCCTGGAATCCGGTGATAATCCGGGTCGGAGAGAACGAGGCGCACGCAATCTCGCCAAGAATGCCATCGAGCATCATGCATTCAGCAGTGGCATCGTCATTGAGTGGACTGGAATGTCAATGAGATATCGCATCGAGCTGCACATCTTTATACGCGGTTCTGTGATGACTGCGCGGTATCGGGATGAAATCCTAGACTGCGCTGCAACAGTTGGTCCTGATTTCCTTCCTTTCTATGGATGATAAGCCCGTCCCCATCGAGCCAACATCGTGGACGAGTACCTGGAGAGTGACGGATTTCTCATGTGGAGTGGCCGACATATTCCCAGACCATGGAAAATCTTTGAGTTACCCTCAAGCGTCCTGTTTTTGCACGTTTACTTCCTCCAACTAGTCTCAGATAGTTGGAAACTGCCCTAAAGGACGAATGGTGTGTGATAGCATCTGCAATGGTTGATCAGCTCATTGAAAGAATGTGCAATCACCGTAAAGTCTATATGAAGGTCTGAGGTCACATGCCTTATTAATTTTAGGTTTCTTTTTTTTGGGATTTGAACATCAATTTGTTAATACCTAAATGTGACGTCATCATTTTTACGAAAATTAAATACTGTTTTCATGTTTGTACATAACCCTTTCTTCTTTAATGCATAAACACATTTTCTACTTTCATATGCAACTTCGTTGATTTCAAACCTTTATTTTTCCATTTTTTGTATTTTTACCGTCGCGTGCTTAACTTTTCAAAACAATGTAATATTGATATGTACTGTATAATCCAAAGGTCTACTAAATAAATATTTAATACAAAAATTTGAACATTTTAATTCTACTGGGTAAAACTATGACGATGAGTAAGACAATGATAGGCCTAAGGATTTTTTATTGTTTCAAGTATTATTTATGACTGTCTAGTTTTTTAAGTATCTCAGCGTTACCGGCCTCGACTAGTCTAATCGTAATTTTTCGGATAAAAAAATTAAGCAAATTCACCCCAACTAAGAAGAGTAACATGCATACTTTAACATTAGCACGTGAGTGGCATAATTTATGGTGTCTATCTCTCCCTGTTTTTCCTAGCTGCAATACACTTAGTTTTAAACCAAACAATTAATTATCTTCACTCTTAAAATTTGGTCCCTTCTCCTCATTCATCTTAGGTATAAATGCTTTTAATCCCTTCATTTCTGTGTACTTACAAGCTAATCTCGCCATCGTTTTCCCGTTATCTTCATAAGTCCGGAATAGCACGGTTTCAATTTCCTTCCATCATTTCACGCCATTTCTTTAAAAATGGACTACAAAAACTACAAAATTCTCTCTGTATAAAAAGCTAGGGGACTGTGTGACCGAGTCCATTTATCGATCTCCTACAAGTTTGAGGAGAAACTTGAAGCTGGACTCTTTGATCTCAGATCAGATATACAGGTTTCGTGAGCTCTCTGTTATTCCTGGAATCCGAGTTCCCAGCTCTAGGGTTTGGAAAATTTACTTATTTAAAAATAATCAAATATATCATCTGATATACAGAAAAAAATTGAACATACAATCTATACAGCGTGTCTCATCTAAAGTAAACCAAATAAAAATAAAATAAAAATCCGACAGTATTTTCAATGGAAGAATTATTCTACTTTTATGTGAGGGGTTCATATGTATATTCCATTTCCAAAAAAAAAAAAAAAAAAAACCGACGCCATTTGCGAATATGAAAGTCAACTTTGATATGTGCAATGGAAACCCAACAAAATTGCAGAAATTATTCATCAATTTAAACGAAAACATTTTATAACATTTATTGTAGAACCATTGTTTTGTAAAATTATTATGTTCAAATAAAAGACATTGCTATCCATTTTGTAATTCACTATGTTCAGGAACAATTTCTGTTTTTTTTGCCTTTTGTTTAAATCCAAAGACACCACAATTCTGTGCCTCTATCTTCTAAACGATTGGATCAACTGAAAAACCACCAAGAATAAAACATTTTCGAAATGTTGTGTACAATCTGAAAATGTCATTAAAAATAGGGGTATCCATTGCACATTTCAAAGTTGACTTCCATTTTCGAAAATAGCGTCTTTTTTTTTTTGTTTTTTTTGGGGGGGGGGGGGGGGGAATACACATAAAAACCCCTCACTTAAAAAGACAGTGATTCTTCTATTGAAAGTACTCTGTCTGATTTGTTTTTTAGAATTTGGTTATTGGTTCACTTTAGATAAGACACCCTGTCAATTTTGAACCAGAGCCTTAGTACTACGAAAATTTTCCGAAATCGTTTTATTCTGACCAACCTTAAGAGGTACGAAATTTTGCCGATAGATGGTGTTAGAGGTACGTCTGAGCTGTAATTGTGCCAAGCGGTGTCATCCTATGTCCACGCGATTTTGAGTTTGATCTGTTTTTGTCACTCTTTATGTTGGTCGTGTTGCGATTCTTGATATTAAAGCTGAAGCAAACTGCGGCTGAACCCCACAGACTGTTGATAGAGGCTTTTGGTGAACAAGCTTTAGGCCAAATCCAAAAATTTGAGTGGTTTAAGCGTTTCAAAGATGGTCGGTCGGGAGTCTTGCAAGACGACGAGCATTCTGGTCGACCGTCAACCAGCACGACTCTGTAAATGATCATGAAAGCGCGTGACGTGATCCGAGAGGACTGAAGTCAGACCATCCACGATGTTTGTGATTGCCTTGGGCTGTAATACGGGACGTTTTGAAACGATTGAGGGAAAACGTGAGGCGCAAAAGGCCAGAGATGTAGAAGAAAAGTCACAAATCGCTCGCTGTGAGGGACCTCCTTAACAAAAACAATATGACCGCTGTCTTCTGGCATCCTGCGATTTCTACCGCTTCCGATAATTGAAATTGCAGTTAAAAGGGTAGCGATTTGACTCCATTGAAGTGAGCCAATCGGAATCACAGCAGGTGTTAAACAGGCTCCAACCTTGGAACTTCCAGGAGTGCTTCCAGAAGTGGGAACATCGCTGGAAGCGATGTATAGATACCCAAGGAGACTACTTTGAAGGTGACGGTGGAAATTAAAAGATCGCGTAAGTTCCGTATTTTATAGAGGTACATGTCGGGAAATTTTGGGTAGCCATGAATGAATCGCTCCGTCAGCATTATTTATTCCGGATAAAGATCATTGTAAAGGGTGTCCCAAAATGAACTGGCACCATTGTAAAGATCATTGTTTTTGAATTTGCCACCATTTTTTTCGTGGCACAACGAAAAATAGGGATTTTTATATGCTGTCATTATTATTATTATTATTATTATTATTATTATTATTATTATTAATATATTTATTGAAGCTTTCCGATGGAAGAGAAAATTACAAGAATCACAGGAGTGTGTCATATAAATATGAACAAAACAATTCAATACACAATAAGTGACAGCTTCTAAATCGATATCATAAAAAGAATTATTCAAAGTTAAAGGTATCATAATTGTTCTGCATAAAAGTTTTTAACAGATTATTAAAGTGAGTACAATTAGAAATACATTTAAATTTAGCACAATCAAATATACGTCGACGTAATTCATACGCTAACTTATTCCATGATGAAATTGAGTTATATGGAAATGATCTCCTTTTAAATAAAGAAATTTTTGGTAAAATAAATAAATCGTTGTGTTTGTCGTATATCATTCGAAAATACTGATCATCTGTATTTCTTAATGCATTGGCTAAAGCTTTAAGGCGACAATAGGTTATGAATGCATAAAAAGGTAAATTTTTTATCTTAATACAATATTCAGAGATGGATTGACATCGATCTAGTTTGAAGGCAGTTCTGATACAATTATTCACAGCTATTTTAGTAGTTGCAACTGACATTTATACTCATTCGACCATATACATATACCATATTCCAGTAAGGTGTAAATCTTAGACTGTACTGTTATCTTCATTTCTTTAAAAATTAAACATTTACGTTGATTATACAATAGGTAACGTTTTTTAGTTAAATTTAAAACAAGATATCTTATATGACCCTTAAAGGACACAGATGCATCAAAATGAATACCTAAAATGTTAATATTTTCTTCCACTTGACCTACTGTTGTTTTCGAAAAGGCGATGGTTTTGGTTTTCATTTTGTTTAAGGTCATATTCCAATTTTCATACCATTCACCGAATAGTTCAGTGTCAGTATTCTTGGTGTTAATGTCATTATTAATATTACTCTCATCGCTTATGATACAGGGTGCGTAAGGTATTTGGCTACTGCTACACTTTAGTAATTTTATATCCTTTCCGTTTCCGGAAAACAAAATGGCGGACCAAGTAACACAAACCATGAAGAGAAATGCAGTAATCGTGGCAATAAAGGCAGAGCACAGCGATTTAGAGATGTCACGATTTTTAAAGGTCGCAAGATCATTCGTCCACAAAGTGCGGAAGGAGTTGGAGACCGAAGATGGCAATGTTGCACGAGTAGCAAAGCGTAAAAAGCATGCCTCACGCTCTGACATCATCAGAACACCTGAATTTATTCAGCAAGTGCAGCAGGCCATCGATGACAATCCCAGAACATCCGTGAGGTCACTTGCCAAAGAACTCAATGTGTCGGAAGGAACAATCAGAAATGTTGCCCATGAAAACATCAGATATCACTCGTATGTTATGCGAAGAGGTCAGCTTATGTCATACAAAACACGGGAATGTCTCGCATGGCACAGGAATGGATGGCCGACAACTTCCATGATCACGTAACTCCTAACCTTTGGCCTCCTAACTCCCCTGACCTGAATCAGTTGGACTAGTACGTACGTATGGAGCGTTGTGGAGAGAGAGGTCAATGAACATCCCCATAACACCAAAGATGAATTGAAAGCTGCCATTGTTCGAGTAAGACCAATATGAACCATGACCATTTGATTCGCGCATGTCGATGGTTTCGATCTCGCATTGAAGCAGTTATAGAAGCTGAAGGCGGATTCATTGAACAGCCATAAAACAAGAAGGTGTCTGTTTTCTTTCTTGACGTGAATCTGTCCTCAAATACCTTACGCATCCTGTATATAAAAATTATCATCTACATAGGTTAATAATTTGCTATGTAAAGGTAACTTGAAAATCCGGAACCCTGCACTACCCCATATTCGGAAGAGTGTTTTTGAATGGAGTCTTAGTTGATTTTGTTCACTATGCAAAGGTCCGATTGTGAAAATAATTTTCGCACAACTTTGAAGCCGGGCCACGAACTCCCATGTTGTATATATCATGTAATAGTTATGACCGGGGCATGGAATCAAACACTTTTGACACATCAGTCTTCGTTACTAATAGGATTCTGTTGTTGTCATGTGTTTCACCAATTTGTAGGTACAAAAACATTATTAATGGTGTTGTTCCACGATTCTTTGTATTACCATACTGACTAGGATGTAGTTGCAGTTCAATTAACTGCCTCAATTGATTCATAATAACTTTTTCGACAACTTTAATTAATGACTGAAAGCTGGCGACTGGCCTAAAGGATTTGCAATCATCAGGTGATCCTTAATTTTTATAAATTGGATTTATGTAAGCCTTCTTCCATCTTTCTGAATATACTGATGTATCAATAATTTGGTTGGTCAAGTGACATATCTTCTGGTGTAATGCGACAGATGGTATTTGGATTTGTTTAACCGTAACAATTTCATCTGGAAGTGCTGAATTATTCTTTAAGTTTCTTATCGTTTCTTCGATGGAATGACAGGCTACATGGGTAAAATTATGAAAGGTATTGATCAGGTTGCATTGAGAAAAGATAATTGATTTATGATACAAATTGGGTTATTACACCATTCTAGATATTCCTGGTGATAACTGGAGCGCAGTAGTATCCGAGTTTTTTGAGATGTATTTTTTACGAGAGCCCATAAATTAAATCGCCGATTCCTAACGAACATTTAACGTTTACTTTCGACGAGTTTATTTCTTAAAGAGAAGCGTTTCTTTATTCCAGTTGAGTGAATTTAAGCTCGTTCCAATTATTAAATATTGAGGTTAAATAACACTACCCTATCAAAAGTCATGGGACACCATCATTTTAATAGAAACATTCAAAAATAAACATATTTTAGTATCTTGTTGGTCCACCTTTTGCTGCTATCCAGCTTCTACTCTCTGGGCATACTGTCCACAAGTTTTTGATAAGTTTCGACAGGTAATTTTCGCCATTCTGCCATAAGTGTTTTGGAGAGTTCGGTCACGGATTTCGGGCGTTCCACGCAAGCGCGCAATCGACGTTCCAACACGTCCTACAGATGTTCGATGGGGTTCAGATCGGGGCTCTGGGCAGGCTAGTCAAGTTCTCAAACCCATTTTAATTAAACCATGTGCCTACAGCCCTTGCTTTATGGCAAGGTGCGTTATCGTGCTGAAACATAAAAGGGCCATTGCCAAAGTGTTGCCAGAGACATGGGAGTGCTGCGTTGTCCAGAATGTCTTGGGCAACGCTCTGCGTTTAGATGTCCTTCCACAGAAACGATTGCACCTAATCTATACCATGAAAAGCACTCCCACACCATCACCGACCCTCCGCCGACTTAACCGTGGGCACAACACAGTTTGGCAGATAACGTTCGCCATACCCACACCTGTGCTAGATGGTGTAGCGGAACTCTTCACTCCATTCGACCATTCGCCATTGAACCAGAGTCCAATGTCGTCGCTCTAAGAGTTTTGCCTGCGAGATGGCACCCAACAATTGTACCTCTTTGGAAGTGTGAAAGCTCTTTTCTTTGAGATATTCTTACAGCATTCACGCTAACATCATCTCATAATAGTATACTCTCTATTATGTAGTGCTGGGAAGAATGCCAACAGTGAAATTGCAAAAATTCATTTAAAAAATGGCGAAATTTTACGAAAACTGTCAATTCATTTTGGGAAACCCTTTATAGTATAAAGATAATAAAACAATTAAGAATGTAACGTGGTTAAAATGAAAAAAAATTCTATGCCAGATAATTAAATAATGTAGTAACTTGGTAAATAACGCAGGTTGACGCCCAACAGGGAAGACTGCCCAGAAGACGGGGTTATTGAAAAATTTCTTATTGATCGTATACCATTTTCTTCTATCATTTCGGACCGGTTTCTCGCCCTAAATGCTAGACGCTCTAAGCAATCCACTGCAAGATGAACTTGACGGCGTCTACATGGTGTCACATGTGTACGCAGTGCAAATTTAAAGAAACGACAGAAAATGTGGGAATGGGTAAATTACAAATTATTTTATTGAGTTGCAATCAAAACGATATGTAACCTAATAGATAATCGAAAACACATATTTTGTTCATGTTCATTGTTTAACATCAAACACAATGATGATACGTCGGAGAACTGACTAAATCCTGAAGCTACGACTGTATTCTTACGAGTGACCGAAGTAACGGCACACAAACTTATTGACATCACTCGTTAAAAGCGAACATCAATCATTTACGAAAATAATGATTATACGTCGGTACGAATCTTATCGATCCGACAGTTTGATAACAAGCGACTGTAGTCGAAGCCCACAAGCATATTAACATTACTCGTTAAAAGAAAACCATATCTCTATAAGCAAATACATTATTAGAAAGTCAGTGAACGAAAATCATGCAGCTGACTGCTTGCTTATGAATGATTGCAGCTGAAGCACGGTCATGTGTTGATCACTTCTTGAAAAGAAGCATAACATGAAACATACAGAGCCGACTTTGAGCAAGTCACAATGCAGCAACTATGCGTAGGGCATCTCGATATACAATTTATAGTGCCATGAAACAACCTAAGTCCGTACTTTGATACGCCGAGTCCCTACGGAAATATACCAACAAATCAACAGCTCAACAGCCGGTATTGAAAGACATAGGCTCAGAAATTACATACGGAGTCCTCGCAACTTCCGTAGGCTTAAATTTAACTACACTTTTCCGGTGTGATATGGTTCGGCAGTCCAGCGTGCGATACAACACTATAGCAGGGCCATTCCAAGACAGTTACATTCAGCACAATATTATTCCCGTTGCTCGGCTTTGAAACATCGGTCTTTAACGACGAGAATCTATGAATCTATAACGAATCTTTAACGACGAGAATCTATGAATCTATAACGAATCTTTAACGACGAGAATCTATATCGTCACATGGTTAGAGATGTGCGGAAGCTCTGGGCAGAACGTATTTAATTGATGAAAGCTGCTTTCCTTCTACCTTTCTCTCTCTTCCTCTTCCCCGTGTGCTTCCTCGCTTCCTTCCGCTACGTCATCCTCCATTGCTCCAATCCTATTGGTTCCCCTCAGAAGCTCTCGAGAAGAAGTATCGTCTATCATAGTTCTTCGGATTTGAGCATCTACACGGGGACGGACATCTGTTTCGAGACAAACAGTGTACAGGCGAACTCGTAGACCCACAGGATGCTTTCCATTGACCCTGACTCACCGGATAGCGCGACAGGAAAGGTGCAACGAACATTCAACCTGGATATAAGCACAGTGAGGCTATCATGTTCTCCGACGAATCCCGCTTTGGTCTGGAAAGCAATTCTCGACGTGTTTTTATCTGGAGAGAGCAAAGATTAGGCCCACTCTTAGCTACATCATACGGCCGCGGATAAGAGGTGACGGGATGATGGTGTGGGCTGGCATCATAATCGTCCAAAATCTACTGCCGTGATATCCTGCAACAATATCTATTACTTTTCCGGGGAATAATCGGATTAGAGATCCTTTACATGGACGGCAACACCCGTTCACACACGAGCTCACATCGTGGAGAAGTATCTGGAATACGAGGACATAAAACGCGTGAAATGGCCGTCTTGATTCCCGGATATGAATCCTATAGAGCACGCATAGGATGCCCTCAGCTAATGTGTTGCATCCGTACTGGGACTCCAAGAGCTGCGTCGAGTGCTGGTTCGGGAGTGAGACCTAATGCCTGAAGAACTGATGGACAATTTACTGCCCAGTATGCAGGACAGTTACAGGCCATCACACGGCCTGTGAACATTATCTACGCTTTCCACATGCCATGGAATGGCGACCAAACGTGCATTATAAATAACCATCGCAGAAAAGAAGTGTTGGTGACAGATTGTTTGCATGCAGCGGTCCTGCCATTCTTTTTGTTTTCTCTATATGTTATATTAATAATAATAAAGCTTACTCCATCTCTCTGCAAAATTTAGTGACATTTCGCGGAACGGAACAGTACAATCTTGTAAATCTCTTAACCTTTGAGCATAAATGTATAAATGCGCCATCAATTTACTTAGAATTAGTCAAAATACCATGGTTACCGTTCCGAGGGTTGTTCGTAGTAGAGTAAACAAAAATTAAATTTGGATCTTCTGATCTGGGAAAAATTCGACCGCCGGCTCGTCCGGACCAGCCTATATCTATCGGAATCCTTCCCGGCTCCAACCGACGTATGTTAAATTTCGATTATGCAGAATCGCGACCGTGCACACGTGCGCTTTCTTCGATTGCCGTCGGCCTCATTGGCGAGACGACTATATCCGTGCTTTCGTCTTGGGTTTGGACTAATAACATTGGTTATAAATTAGCAATCGAGCTGAAGTAGGGTCAAATGTCAGGGCTACAAGATTCTCTCATCTCACTAAATTTGAAGCGAATATCTTATTCAGGGGTTGTTCGCTTAAAGCTTCCGGCAATTAGTGTGCATAACGAAATGTAAAATCTTCAATCTCCCGATCTGGAAAACATTCATAAGAAGATTTTAGTTCCTCAGCTTATGTCACGAGAAAATTTTCAGTGTCACCAACAATAAGATCTATTTTACAGAAAGCTGTTAAGTCTGTTTATTTCATCAGTTCATGCTTTCAATACTAACAGACAAAGTGTATATCAGTTTTTGTTTCATGAACACAAAGCTCGAAAACTCTAACGGAGAGGCACATTGACAAGGCTAATTATTAGAAACATCTACCTGATAGCACTTTGAACTCCTCTTGGCCTTTAAAACTGCCTGAATTCGAAATGGCATGGGAGAAACGAGGTTCTAAAAATGTAATATAAGTATATCGGATCACTCAATTGCGAGACACCCATCACGGTCTTCCCTTCTACTATCTTTTTCAAGCACATTCTTGTTATGCTACTGTAACAATTCCAGCCTTATGTCCTACTGGAAAGTGAGTGGTCCATAAGCGAAGAGGATAAATATGTAGGAGTATCAGAATGATGCTGAGATATCGATGAGCATTTAAAGATTGCTTTATCGATGTTAATGCACTAAGGGCCCGCAAAGGAAAAAAACATATCCAACACCTCATGACAGAATAACAGCACCTCCAGGTCGTCTCATGCTGTTGACCTCAAATTCTATTCCACACACCAGCATGCTTCAGTTGGAATCTTGATTAATTGGAACAGGATTTGTTCGTCTTCAATCCAGTTTCGGTGATCTCATGTACTTTCTAAATGAAGGTTGCAATATACAGCAGAGACCACAGGGACTCGAATGTATTGCCTACTCTAATATCTGACACGAGAATAATCTTCCATAATTGTTTACATCAGTGAGAATGCATGTTCGATCTCCACCAGGTGCCATATAATATGCATGTTAATGTAAATGCGATAAACAAGCCCCCATAAGAATTACGCACTTTTATGATAATCATTTCTGTTGGTTTACTATAATTAGAAGGAAAAGAATAATCATTGCATCCAGATCAGTGATCCTCAAACAAAATACCAAAACCGTAGGAGGAGTCTATTGGTTGCCGAGGCGGAAATATATCAACTCCTTGCACGCGATGCACGCAATATCTGAATGGGCGGAGCTATTGGCCTGTCGCACTAAAAAACTTTTGTTTCTAATCTTTTGGCTAGAATCACCTTTTCAAATAAAAAAATAGGAGTTGAAAACCAATTAGACTATTTTTGTTGATTGAATATATTAATACTTTTGATTAATCTTAGTAATATTGGTTCATACTAAACTGAGTAGCCAGAAGTCGTGGATGTGATATTAATAGCAAGTCGCTCCTCCGCGAGCCCTCAAAACTGCAGTAACACGTCGAGGTGTGCACTCCACGAGGTGTTGGAATCGTTCTGGAGATATAATGACCCACGCATAACCATACACAGCCCATAACTGAGCCACACTCTTTCCTGACACAACCTTGTTGATATGCAGGAGCCGCAGCTTTATGGGGCATACGCCACACTCTCACGCATCCATAAGCTCGATATAACTGAAACAGGGATTCATCTGACCATGCTACACGCCGTCACTGTTCCTTGATCCAGTGGCGATGTTCGCGGCCCCATGCCAGTCGTTGAGCTCTGTCGAGGTGTCAGCAAAGGGACACGAGTGGTCCTCGGCTGCTGAAGCCTATGCGGTGCATTTGTCTCGGTTCAATCCTGGTAGAAATGGGTTCCTGACGTCCAACATTCAAATCGGCGATGATCTGACTCAAGTAGCCCGTCGACCGCCCCGTGTGGTTCTGCTGAGGTGACGTGACGCCCGTTCGTCAAACATTTATGGTCATCCTCTGCGGCGGTTTACACGTGTGGAAACATTGTCTCTGCGATATAGAAGATCCACCTTAGACACTGTTGACCTCGGTAACCCGAATTCTTGTGTAATCTCCGATAGGCTGTGACTCATGCGTCGTGTTCGTATGAAGAATAGGTTCTGATGCAGCTTCTGTTTGTGGCCAGGCTCTCCTTGTTGCTCATCCGAATAAGATGACAGAAAATTTAAGACAAGGTACGTGAACCGATTTATAGCATATTGTATTTCTCGGTTGGTTTATCCCTTGGTATTAAGCCCTTCGATATTAACTGATGATTGCTTATTGTGTCCTATCTTAACACTGCGTTATTGAATTTATTGAAGGAACCCCCAAACGATGTCTTAAAGATGGTCTGGACTCCTCATGGATGTAGCTAACCCATGGAAGGAACCTCGCCAAATATGCTTATGCTTCTGATTCCTCTTTTTGCTAGATGAATCTGGTGTATTTGTACTCTTCCCATTCTTAAGTATTTCCCTGTAATCGGTGCTTAATATTGATGATTGTTATAACCATTTGGGTCTTGTTACAGCTGAATAAACTCTTGAGTTGAGTTAATTCGAAATATTCTGAATCTTTATTCACAATATGTGTCAGGATCTGTCCTGGCCGTTCCTGTTTATAGTGTGATAATGGCCAGGCGCCTTCGTGAAGATTTCTGAAGGAAACGGCCGGAATTGTGGGGAATAAAAACACTGAATCTTCATCACGTTAAGGCGTCCGCCCGCTGTTCAGTAAGCACACAACAGTTTTTGACCAAGAATTCGATGACCATCCTCCCCCATCCATCTTACTCACCAGTAGAATTGTGACTTGACAGTGTTACACCCACTGGCATGAATTCTTTATGCCAGTCAAAGAATGAAAAATCGTAATGCAACGTCAACAACTGCTAACAAAATGGCGTCTATACAGGTGAAAGCTGTTTCATTCACAATGAAATTTCGTACCCTAGCTCACGAAACAAGTACTACTCCCATCCATCGGCAAGCAATGAAACTATTTAACGTTTCGGTTATGCAGCTTCTATCCGGGAAATTATGGATCGCAGCTCGTATGAACAAATAGGAGGGATTGCATATCGGGCCCTTCCCATTGTAATTGTATTTGAATGCATATTGTATTTTGATGGAAGCAATTAAGACTTTCATTCATAAATTTTAAGCTTGCGCCGTTAACTTTTGTACTGATCATTTCGTCATTTATTCATGAACTTTTCTGTGCCTCTTATCATGCGAGTTCGGACTGTTCTACATTACACGAAATGAAGTGCTACTCGTCAGCGAAACAAGAGCGACTGTTGGATAGGGTCGACATCTTTAGTTCCATTGACCAAGGAACTTTCTAAACTTAACCCGTTCGGTTGTAATTCCGCCTTAAGTTCGTGGAATGACATATCGCATATATGCTAGTGTCTTCGGATAAAGTGCTCTGTACAGATCTTTCAGCATCTATTTAATGCGTTTCTTAATGGTATATTATCTTCTAAGACTGCTAGTATTTTACAAGATTTATTAAAGAAAATTCCATTGATAATAATTAAAATTATTTTCCGAGTACCGTCTCTATCTATATCTACACGTGAAAAAATATTCCATATTTAAGTTAAATAGGAATATGTTTTAAATATGTAAGTTGTTCAGAGGCAAAATATAGCAAGCCTGCGCAATTTCTTGCCAGGATGTCGTGTCATACGTGCTCGGCCAGTCGCAGACTACACAAGCGACCAGTAATAAAAATGGCGACCGAAAGTGCAGCGTGTGTACGGATCGGCGTATTGTGATGAAGTTACTGGTGAAAGAAGGGGTAAAACTGACTGCAATTTACAGGAGACTTGCAGTTCGAGGAAGAAACACTCAGCCGCTGTAAGGCATTTACGTGGTTTAAGCGATTCAAAGAAGGTTGATCCGGGTCGTGGTGGCTGCGAAGCAGCAGCAGTCGTTCTTGTCCCGTGATAAGACAATCAACAATAAGAAATTAAGCCTCCCGAGGAAGGTATAGAAAAGCAGCGGAAGCCCTAAGTTCATCTATTTTTTTATTCCTTCATCTGTACTTTTTAACCCCATTTTTTTAATCAAAAATTGATTTTCTCGAACCTTGTATTTAGAAAATATAAAAGAAGCCTATATTCTTTCTTTTCTCATCATTTTCGATCGAATGATATATCACACCCTATATGTTGTCATAAAGTTCTAAAGACCAAGTGATTGCCACCCGCACAATTCCGACCCCATTGGGACAATTTGGCCTAAACTTCATAGTAACGTTGATATTGCTTAGAGGAATCTGCATACCGAATTTCACTCCTTTATATGCATAACTACGTGTAGACCTTTCGGTCCCCTCTAATTTCTACCCCCGAAATTCCGACCCAGCGGGCCAATCAAAACCAAACTAAATAGTGAAGGTGCACATGCCCATGGTAAGCTACATTCCGAATTTCAACCTTCTACCTCAAAAAATGCGGAAATTATGAAGGAGACGGACGGACAGACAGACGGACATTGTGAAAACATTAAGTAGCTCCATTCTTCCGCTACTTAATAACTGCAACTGCCAGGTTCTGAAGGGCACGATAAGTGCTTTAAAGAAGAAGCGACGTGGTTTCACCACGAAGGGAGTTCATTTTCAACAGGGCAACGCTCGACCTCATCGGAGCGATTTTCATCTCTTCGGTTCCTTGAAGGGTTCTTGGGGGAGGGGGGGGGGCAACATTTCGGCAGTTAAGAAGCGCAGGATACTGTACTGGATGCGAAGCAAAGACAAAAAATATGCTGAAGGTATTAAGGCGTTTATAAAGCGCTGGGAGAAAGCATGAATACAGCAGGGGATTACAATGAGAAACAGAAATGCATAGAAACATATAAACATGAAACGCGATGAAAGTTTTAATCTGATATCTAAATAATTACATATTTACCAGAACAACTAAGATAACACCTCATAAAATGCGATAACCGCTACTTTCCCTTCGTTCCTGCCTTTCTACTTGTTACTAAAAGCTAACATTATAGGCTCTGTAAAATTAGCAAACTATTAAGTAGTGGAAGAATGGAGCTACATATGGTTTTACAATGTCCGTCTGTCCCCTTCATAATTTCTGCATTTTTTGAGGTAGAAGGTTGAAATGTAGCTTACTACGGGCATGTCCATCTTCATTATTTAGTTTGATTTTGATTGGTGCACTGGGGTCAGAATTTCGGGGGTAGGAGTGAGAGGGGACAAAAGTTATATATGGTACACTGCCAGGCTAAAAATAAAAAAGTCACGAAGTCAATTTACATATGCAAATACTGAAACGGGAAAGAAAGCTGACGTAGGTAGAAAATTTTCACATGTTAGCGCACGCTACAACCTTCAATTAGTGAAGAAGCAGTGTGCAATAATCATTTGAAAGCAATCATTTCTGACGGAAGTTACAGGCAGTCATGGAGAAGACGTTTCGGAGTTCAAAAAGAGCCAAATTATTGGACTGCACCAACAGCAGAAATCCTGTAAGGAGATTGTTGAAACCACCGGCATCGATTATGAACCGTCCAGCGTATTATTAAATCGTGGATAGAGATGGGTAAACTAACATCCTCGCGGAAAAAGTGTGGTCGAAAAACGATCCTCAGCAATCGTGACCTCAGATCATTAAAACGATTGGTGAAATGTAATCGTAAAAAAACACCCCAGAACTTACAAAAAGCTTCAATACAGAATTCAGAACTATTTCCACCCGGACAATGAGACGAGAACTACGAGGACTAGGATTTAACAGTTATGTTCGACAAGAAAGCCTTTAGTTACTGCGAGTAATCGGAAACGGAGACTCTAATTTGCAAAGGAGTATATAATTAACAATGGCGGGAGATTATGTGGTCCGATGAAAGCCGACTGGTCTCATCAGAGTTGGTGGCATCAGAATTAGAAGGGAAGCGCATGAATCAATGGACTCGTCATTGTATCGTGCCCACTCAAATACACGTGAACGCCCAGAAACTGTGGACACTGGTTAACTAATATAGAAAAATATAACACGAAAACACAAATCCACAACAAGAGTTTAATATTACCTCGTATGTACAGTCGAGTGCAAAAAGGTTTTTACCTGCTCCGTAGGAACTGAGCTTATCGGATGTTGATCGTTTGCAAAATCAGCTACTTTTACTGAGAGTCAAGGCAGATTAGACTGGACCTGTACCTTCTGAATGAAAATAGGGTAGCAGTTATATGCTTGGGATGTGCTATTCATGTGCTCAACTATGACTTAATTAAGTCTAAACCTTTATGCACTGGACTATACATTTCACTGACAACGTCAGCTTCTTCAGCGAGAGAATATGGACTTTTCGCTGAAGAAGCTGACGTTGTCAGTGAAATGTACATACTAGGTAATATTAAACTCTTGTTGTGCATTTGTGTTTTCCTGTTTTCTTTTTCTATTTTAGTTACCGTACCCACAGTTCAAGCCTCAGGAGGAAGTTTTATGTTTTGAGGTTGCTTCTGCTGGGCTGGTCTAGGCTCAGCAACATTATGCAGCAATAAAATGGAGTCTCCATACTGAGTATCTGAACATACTGAGTGACCATCTTCTATTACTCAATGCAGCACTTTTTTCCCGAAAGTGATGGCGTTTTTCAGATGACAATGCTTGGATTGGTCGAGTTCACATTGTTAACAACTGGTTCCAAGAGCATGAGGATTCAATTACGCACTTGAACTGGCCTCCGCAAAGCCCTGACCTCAATCCAATTGAGAATCTGTTGGATGTCCTAGAGAGGTCATTGAGAAGTGAACCGACTTTTCGTTTATCACTGGACGATCTTGGCGGGAAATTGATGTTATTGTAGCCAAAAATAAGTATCGTGATCTTCCAGGATTGGTACAATCAATTCGTGCGAAAGGTGGCCCTACAAAATGTTAGTGCGTGCGACTTATTTTTTTGGCCAGGCAGGTATTTAGGTACGTAAAGTAGTGAAATTCGATTTGCAGATTCCTTTTGTGAAGATCTACATTACTATGAATTTCCCAGTGAGTTCATCGGCCTCGGTAGTTCAGTGGTTGCCTGATCGCCTCTGATGCTAAAGAGAAAGCCTGAGCGCGGAAACGTCATACATTGTTAAAACGCCATAGGTAGTCATCTTTAATCGCATTTCTACCAATAATAAGCCCTAAATTATGACTAGGTATGATGCTGTAACAATACATGAAATTTTCGCGCTCAGGCTTTGAGTAGAGGTGGTGTTGCCCCGGCCGAGGACGACGAGGATTTTTTCAGGGGGAAAATCCTTCGGAAGGGAAGTAAAGCCGTTGGTCCCGTGTAGTCGTTGGCCGGCTGCACGTTAAAGAACCCTTGCGAGGCAAAATTTGCGGCCCCTATAACGCCGTCTTGATATGACCATGGCAGTTAAAAAGGACGTTAATACCAAACAAACCAACCAACCCAGTGAGTTCGGAGTTGTGGGGGTGGTAGTCACTTGGTCTTTAGAATTATGGCATTATATGGCGTTTGATATATCATTCGTTCAGAAATGATGAGAAAGGCACGTGAAAATACTATGTTCGAGAACATCAATTTTTTTGATTAAAAAAATGGGCGGTTATAAAGAGCAAATGAAGGTGTAAAAATAAATGAACTCAGAGCTTCCGCTGCTTTTCTGTACCTTCCTAAGGAGGATTAATTTCTTGTTGCAACATGTTTTTGCGCACTGAAAAGTTCCTTTTATTAAGATTTTTGTATTTCCTCTGGAAAACGTATCTAAAAAATTGTGAATAATTTATATTAATAATGCTTATTTTTATTTATTTGTTTTTCTATATTACAAATTGCTTACGTTGTGGTATTTTTTTTATCATGAACTTGTTATTTTACAATAAATGAAACATTTAGCAACTAGAAGCCTATTCTACATTATTTAATTGTATATTCAAGCTAGTGCTGCAATTAACATTAAATTTCGATTGATTCTCTGCTCAAACAGGGCTTGTTTATAAGTAATTAAAATAAAGATAAATGAAGCGTTAATTGCTAATTATTTACATTATTTCCTTAGTTCGTTTTAAATGAGGAATGAAGAAATATCTTGAACTGACAATGTTGTTTTTCCTTTTTTATTCCAACGGTCGTTTTTTTCCACCCTTCTTATTTTTTTCGTTTCATCAATGTCGACTAGATTCAGGTCTTCCTGTCAACTGAATTCATTCTCTTTCCAATCCTATTGACGACGGCCGTGATCCTTTCAGCTCCGCTGGGTGCCATCCGCCGAGGCCTTTGTTGTCGGGTGCGAGTGGTGCGCTCGGCGCCTCTGCCTCTCTCTCTCACTCTCACGCTCTCTCTTCTCTCTCTCTCTTTCTTTCTTTCTTTCACACAAGCACACATACACCTACTCACGCACGCGCGCGCAGACACACTCCGTTCTCTCTCCCTCTCCACCAATCCCACTCGCGCCATCGACGTTTTCTTTTCCAACGGATCGAATAAAAGCGTGCAAAGTCCGCATGGCTAAGGGAACGGTTTTTCCATGAATAAAACCTTTCATCCTTGCCACCGTGACTCGGTCTCGGCATCGAAGGCACAACTCTTCATTCATCTGATCTCTACAAGAAAATATCTTCGTCATTTTCACGGAGAGAATAGAAAACGCTCACTAAATTAAAGAGAAGTAAAATCTCCCAAAGAAGAAGCGATTTTTTTCTATCGTCCTTTTCTTTATTTCTTTTCAATTTTCTCTATTCATCTTCTTTTATTTGTAAAATTGGATTTATTGTTTCTTTATTCCGTAAACCGATTTCTTTCGTGTCAAGTAATATTTCAAAGTAACCGTTTCAGGGATACAGAACGTGACAGAAGTCAAAAATAATTTTAGGGAAAATCTTCAAAAGTCTTTTTTTATCAGTTTAGTCTCAAATACAGCTTTAAAGCCTAATCAGTGTATACTAGTAGGGAAAATTCAGATAAAACTTCAGTTGAGATACTAAAGCGACACAAAAAATAATAGAGCTTATAAAACAACGAAGAAATTCAAGAAGCAACTAAACTGTCCTGAATTTTTTTTTTTTAATTCCTGCTATTCCTTTTTCCTGTGTTATATCGCTCGTGTACACAATATGAAGGATAATATAGAGATAGTAATAACTGAAAGGTTGTTAATTTTCACACCGTCCTAACGCATTAATCTTTTTATAACAAATATTTTTATTATAAAATTTTATTCATTATTAACCAAACACAATAGAGGTTTATTATGAAAAGTCACACCAAATGTATCATTGATGTATTCGTGATGTATTATATTTTGACGACCTAATATTATCCAAACAAAACTACTTCTCGGGGTTAGTTAATTATTACAAACACATTTATTTTGATTTTAGCTCTTTGTTTTTAAATATAGTATAATCCCCTTAATACGAAATCCAAGGGGACAAGCTATCATTTCGTGGTATCCGAAATTCGTATTATTCGAAGAATATATATACTGCATGTAAATGTTATACTGTAATAAATCTGACACGTGTATATCATAAATAGTAATTTTATTGTTAATTGATTGGTTACAAAAATATTACGAATAGTCGATTGCTTTCGCGTACTTATCAATTTGTTATTTATAAAAGTTATTGATTTTAAAATAGCTATCTAATATATCATCTGGAACGTCATTTTGGAACAAGATTTTAGGATTTATAAGGCTTCATTATATTTCTTGGGTGAAGGAAGAATAGTCATCGCTTT
This sequence comes from Rhysida immarginata, assembly GCA_023313115.1. Lineage (NCBI taxonomy): Eukaryota > Metazoa > Arthropoda > Chilopoda > Scolopendromorpha > Scolopendridae > Rhysida > Rhysida immarginata. The sequence goes on from JAHWFO010026271.1 coordinate 273,629, forward strand.
TCTCATCCGATTCGTCCTTTTCCTTTTGTTGTCGAATCTCTTCGACAATATCGTCATCGAAACCTAGTTGGCTTTTTTTTCAAAAACGAAATTTATTAAACTATTTCGTATTATCCGAAATTTACATAAAAGCATATAGTATTAGTCGGATGATTTTACATGTAAAATTTAGTGATTGCATTGAGGCAACATCTTCTAGACACAAGCCCTCGGTGCAAAAGACTGACTTCATACTTTAGGCAGCCAAAGCCAGCTAGATAAACAGGCCCTGACCTAATATCCTCAAAATTGACATCTAATAGGTGCCTCGGTTTACGGTATTTCGTATGACATTTCATTTCCTGTGAGTGTCGACGAATTCCAGCCATCAAATTGTTGCTATGGAGTCATCATTACTTTCTACAGCATATTCTCCAGGAGAATAGGCTATGATTGCTAGGTATATCATACTGAATTCACTGTTTTTAGACTGGTTTCTAACAGTTCTCCTATCAAGCTGAGTAATAGTCCTGAGGGCAACATTTTAAAAATTACCAGTATTGTAGAATTTTCGACCTTATATAAAGTTTTGATATCCAAATTTTTGATAGGAGTTTCGCTAACAACCAATTGGATTACAGGTAGGCACATTTTATAAATCCTGTTTGGTCAATTACCGGTAAATATTCATGTTACACTTCTATAAAACATACGCCATTTCGCCAGACAGGGATGGTCTACTGTCCTGCATAATCGGAGATTTATTCCCCCACAGATTTTCCGGTTTCTACCTATAAAGCCTATTTTCGGGAATAAATTTTCTCTATATACGTACGCGCGTATTATAAAAACTTTTCTATCTAAGATTAATTATTTAGGAAAATAAGATATTATTTTACAAATGTTTGAAGTAATGTTATCGTGTAATGGCTAGCGTATATTCTTGAGAAAGAAGTCTGCATTTGAGGAGCCTGTATTTGTAGCTAAGGATACCTAATTTATATTCAAACTATAACATAAAATGTATATTATTCATAATAACAGTTAAGTTTGACAAACAGTTGTATAATAAAAACGTCATCAATAATCCATTCTATTCCTTTCTGCAACTAGGAATTTTTAAATGAAATTTTACGAAAATTTTGCGAAAAAGCACCCCCTTTAAAAATTCATTGCTATTTCTCTGCAATACTTTCAGCAAATTTAATTGATTTCTTGAATTCTTTCGCTTGTCCTTTCTATTAAATGTAGAATAAGGGTTACTGCATGTTAGTGCTGCGACTTAGCTCAGCCCGCGTGTTCTTCCTCTGCCCTCATTATATTCAATTATAATAAATTAAAGTTTGAAATTTCATTCTCTCCTCCCACCAAAAATAATGAACTCTTTTCTGACCAAAAGAACGAGAAAGATTTGGTATCTCTAAATAAACTAGAAGAAAAATGCTATGAAACGTCTGGTAAATATTTTCAGAATGTTTTCACAAAGAAAAATATACGGTCAAATTTCAAAGCTTAATTGCACATTCTAGGGACTGTTGTTTGTTTGAAATGCTTTAATACAGCTTGATTCTAAATAGAATCTTTCATAAGAATAGCAAGGCAATCATAGAGTTATTTAAAATCAGCAATTAGTAAAATTGGCCCAACAGGAATTATTTTCTTTTTTGAATCCCCAAAAGATTTTAATAAGCAAATTTTGTTTTAATCATCAAGCGCTTTTAATGAATCAAGAGAAAGTAATTCATGGTTACTTTGCGGAATGGTAATAGTTCTCAAATTCGTACAAATCAGTTCTAAATTTCTAGGATCCGAATGCACAGAGTGCTTACTAATTATACGGCTAAAATTCAATGAGTGATTCTTTGGTTATTTTAAGAATAATTTTGATTTTTGGAATGCCGCTTTGTTTCGAAGATACAGGGTGATAAAAAATCATTTTTATTACATAATATTACATGTAAAGCTTATTAATTTATAGTAGATAATTTAAAACGGCTATCACCAGCTAAGATGCATGAATCCTATTTTCTCCTCATTGACTGCGAACACTTTCAAAAACACTAGGGTTGTTGCTTATTGCGTTACACCTAACAAACTATTCAAATATCCAGAACTTATTCAACAATATGTATGAAATTCACGGGTAAACTGATAGTGTTTTCAATAACTGCACTAATCTAGTGTGAGTATAAAAAACACCTGTGTTTAGTAATCAACATTTTGATAAAAGTTATCATTATGGTTTTTATGTTGATTGAATTACGGGCCAGTAACTCGCGGACAATGACTGCTGAATGTGCAGGAGCATTGTTGTGATGCAGCAGCCATCCTTCACCTAAGCACAAATTTGATCGCACACGATCTCTTTAGTGCTTGGGAACCTCCACGTAGAAGGCCTACAGGAAAAAATTCAACGTAAAAAAAAAAACGAGCCGCATGACCTTGATTTTTGTTGACCGTTTTCGATATTTTTTTCGTTCGTGGTTCATCTTTTGCGTTATCTCCAAGAACAGCCCTCAACATTTCATGAATTTCCTGAGAGTTCTCCCACGTTTCACCAAAAACTTGACGTTGAGTCGTTGTTTCATCTGTTCATCAATCTCCATCGTCAACGAGAGCAAAAACAGGACGTCACAAAAATAACCCCACCTCTAGCTGCATGCTTGCATCGATAGTCTGACGGTTAATGACGCTGCACTGGCTCCCCCCGCCAACAGAGCAGCTAGTGCGAATGGCCAAACATCCATACAAGCTCCGTTCGCGTATTTATTGGGCAGACTACGTATGGATAGAAATCACCTTATTGATCATTATATATTTTTTATCATTATAAAATACATATACTTTTCACTTATAGCTTTATACAATGTTGTGTCAAAATTCATGGGATACATATTCAATTTCGTGTAGGGCCTTCTTTTGCTCGGCGAAGTACGGCAACTCGTCGTTCAATGGAATCTACCAGTCGGTGGAAGCCCTCTGAAGAGATGTTTAGCCATGCAGTCTCGATAGCCACCCATACATAATTGCGTGAGTGTTGCAGGTGGAAACTCTTGAGTACGAATGGATCGTTCGATAATATCCCATATATGCGAGTGGGGTACATATCTGGAGAACTAGGTGCCCAATTCATTTGTTGGAATTGTTCAAAATGCTCCTCAAACCATTTGCGAGTAATGTTGCCCCGAACTGTCCTCTTAAAATGTTTAAATGAATTTTTAACACAACAGTTTTTGCAGAAGACTTGCAACCCCAGACAATGGTTTAAATGTTCTGGACTGGAATCACTCCAGTTATCTCAAAACAACAACAACACTGTATGCTAGCTTCGTTGTCAAATGGAGAAATAAAACTTAAGAAGGCATGCAAAGCTTTTCGAGAATATCCACTCTCATCTTCAGGCAATACACCAATTTCAAAGGAATGATGTGATAAGAAAAACTGGCCGGTTGAAAGTCTTCTGCAGAAAATTATTATGTTAAAAATTCATTTAAACATTTAATCGTTTAAAACACAGCGTAGCAACGTTAGATGTCCTCCTAAAACATCCCACAGTTGTTAGGGTACATGATGCCCATGAAGGGCTGCAAATGGTCACCAGGCACCTGGAATATCATATACCAGTCAATGGTAGGTCCAATTTGATGAAAGGACCCAAACCCTGCCATGTAAACATGATTCACACCATGATGGAGCCACCGCCAGCTTGGACAGTGGCCTCATGGTCTCTGCGCTACACACGAACCTTACAATTAGCTTGCACCAACTTGATTCCTGACACATCGGACCAGGCTATGTGTTCCAAGTCATCTAAAGTCCAATGAATATGTTCACGAGCCCACGCGAAGCACAGCCTTCGACGGCGTGCTGTGAGTAAAGACACTCTTGTCTATCTTCTGCTGTCACATCACATCAATTACAAATTTCGCTGCACTGAAGGGAAAAAGAAAAGGACTTTATAGGATGGCTAGAAGAATGTTCAGGTAAGTTGCATAAAAGCTTTCTTTTCCTGTTATCTTATGCACTATGCCACTATGCCGAAGACCCAACTTTTTTATTTATTTTTATTTTTTCATTCAGATGATCCTTCGTATGCGTACTGTAAAGTATGCAAAAAAACAAACGTTTCAAATTTTGAGTCAATCTTTTTGCCATTAAACAAAGTAGAATGAGGATTTGAATTTTTGCAAGAGCTGCATAAATGTGGAAAAGGTGTTAATAAGGATGTTTTAAAGGAGAGATGTTTCAACTTTTTACGATCATTGTGTGCAGAAATTCTACAACGATTTCCTAGTAATTTTGTGATGTATGAAAAGATAGAAAATCTTTCTCCTGCACTCATTCTCAGTCAATGCAGAAAACCATTTTGTGAATTGCCACTAAAACTGATCAACATGGAAGGTGTAGAAATTAGCATGATTGAATCTCAGTGGCGAATAATAATTACTAAAGATTAGACCTTATATTTTAGTGAAAATGTGCCAAGTGACTGTCAGCAATTTTTGACTAAATTGTACCATAACAAAAATGATGGAAATGAGTATGCATTTCGAGAAATTGCAACATTTGCACTAAGAGTTCTAACTCTTCCTATCAGCAATGCATCCGTCGAAAGAGTCTTTTTCATCATGAATAATGTCAAAACTTCTCTCCGAAACAGAATGGAGTTACCTTTATTAGACGCAATCGTTAGAATATGAACACAACTTCAAAGTGAAAACAAATGTTGCAATTCTTTCATCCCAACTAATGAAATGTTAACAAGATTTAACAATTCAATTTATAGCGATGTCTTTTAATCTTTGATTTTGATTTGTATTTTTTTGTAGAAGTTTTGAAGAATAAAACTTTGTAATTTACGAATATTTTTATTGTACGGTTTATTTGCATTTTGATGATGTTCAGTAATGATTGGAAGCTTACATCATGGACATAATGTAGATTTGCGTAGTTCCCACATTCTGGAAAGTCAGGGAAATTAAAAGAGGTCAGGGAGAGTCAGGGAAAAAGGGCTATTTTCATGCATTGGGCGATTTTGGGCTACTAAAATTCCTCAATTGGGAGACCAAATAGTGCTTGAACCTGGCAACCCTGGTTACAAGACGTTTCAGACGACTGCAAATAGTCGAATTGACAGCACTGATACCATTCTGTCTATTTCTACACCATTTACGACACATGAAAATTTGCATACGATGCTCCTATGACTTTAGTCTTCAGAGTATTTGTAAATTTACTTTTTGTCTAAAACGGAATTTATATTTAAATTTTACTCATTTTTTTCCATATATCTGGTACGATCATTTTGACGTGAAACTGTGTTGTGATTTTCTGTTTAACCATAGTCTGGATCAAGAAAAAAATTTACATAATGTAGGACTATTCAGAAATAGGTAATCATTAATATTAAATTTATCTTCTGCTTTAATTATCATGAACGGCTTTCTCAGCTCGAAAGCAAATGGTATTCATCAACCATCAAAAAAGTTTGATGATGAAAATAGGAAAGAAAACCTACCCTAACTTAACCTAACCTAATCTGATATAAAGAATTTTGCACTTAAGACTATTTAGAATTATGTGTTCATAAAAGTTATAGGTCAAAGTCTATGATGAATGCTAATGGCTTCCAAACTGATAATTAGAAAGCCATTAATGATAATTAGCAGGAAGTAATTTTAAATACTTATTTTAAAATAAGTAGAATGAAAATGCATGTGGTAGAGAAGAAACTTTAACAAATGTCATCTGAAATTTTTTTATCAAAAAATAAGCCTTTAAAAACGCGATAATCGAAATTAAAATTCCATTAAGCCTATTTAAACGTAATGTGTATATTTTAAGGCGATGACGAAGCAACGAAAATTATGATTCTTTTAGAAACGAAAGAGGAAAGAAATATTCTTTTTCAAAATAAGGAGGAAATATGAAATTCTATTTTTTTTTTTTTTTTTTTACTTAAAATTAATATTTTCCAAATGTTTAGTAAAGTTTGCAACAACAATAAATTTAAGAATAAATGCAAATAAATTTTTCTTTGACATGGGATCGATGCAAACAACATTTATAAGAACCCAAAGCAACACGAGTACCTCTTCCTCGATGACAGTAATAAATTTTTCAGCCGAGCTCCATCAATCTTCTCGGCCATTTTTCTCGTGCTCCTAACGATCGTAAATTTATTTTTGCCCTCTCTGCCATCTGACGGCAGAATTAACCACCGGCCAAAACAATTTCTTTCCATTTATTATCCTAGGAAATAATAATTTCCGCTCTTAGCATTTTCAAATAAAAAAGAAATTCCGTCGTTTATCTGTGAAACCCTTTTACCTTTAAAGAAAATGACTACAAGTGTTCACAACGTGTTTCTTTTATGGTTTTTCTTCGTTCAAAAATTGAACTTCATGCGATTTTTAAAAATTCCGAACTACCTTAATCCGCTCATTATCTTAAATTTCTTAAGAAAGAAGTATTAAAAACATGTATTGTTATAATAGAATTTAAATAAAGCAACAGACAACTTTGGAATCAAGGAGATTATGATAGTGTTCATAAACGTATAGTTGAGTTAATGAAGCTTACCATTGTGGCCATGATTATCAATATTGCTTTAACAATTAACTTTAGCAATCGTAAACTTATTGTCAGCTCCTGCTAATATATGTTTATGAATACGAGCCCATAACTATTAGCGAACGCCCAATTACCTTTCATTATAATGCCTGCTAACGTAAAGTTAAAATTCGTTTAATAATAATGGTATTTGAGGTTATATGTTTATTAAAATGCGTTCATTTCAAACGATTATATGTTAACTGCTTAACATTCATTGAAGAATTATTGAATAATATTTTCTTTCAGGTCCTTTTCTTACTCATTTCTTTTAACTCGATTATGCATCACATTATCTTTTGAAATTAAAGCTAATACATAGCCAGAAAGAAACGATAGTGCTTCATTTTGTTCAATAGGAGGCTGGAAGGAAATTAGTTTAAGTGTCTGGCCACTAGTTGAGGTTGTAATAAAGCTTTGATATTTCCCACTCCTTGTTTCAGTATCCGCGATGTCCCATCTCTACGGCGGTTCCTGGTTCGAATCCAGGTCGTCAGAATTTTTACTTCCAATTTTTCCAAAAATATCATTAATATTAATGTTTAAGTACAGCATTCGTGCGTTCATTTTCAATTTTAGCACAATAAATAATCAGGAGAGTTATGTAGGTCCCATTGGTGATTATTTTTTCCTTTTTTAACTTGATAATGTTTTTAGGCTGGACATCTTTCTACAGAAAGCATGATGCAAAAGAACGACAGCAAAAAGCGTTAAGGAAACAGTTTTGCAGTGTTGTTGCACGTTTAAGCATTGTTGGCGCCGGCTTGAAGCACACGCCGGAACTGAAAAGTCACCAGACCATTGTTGTCTGCGCAACAATTTTTATTTAAATTTTACTACAGAGAAATATATTATGCAATATACTGAAAGTGTGGAAACAGCGTCACTATATTTCGCTGTCTTACCTTGCAAATTCGTGTAATGCTAACATTTTGCTTTCAGTGTTTTGAACGAAGACTTATAAATACTAGTGTATTGGAATAAACTCTTTTCCACTACAATAGGTATATTACTGATAATTCAATTCATAATTTTTTATTTTGAAACCTTGAAGAGTCAATTAAATGTTCTTTTAGATCTTATTTATAATTTATGCGCTTGTTGACTTTCTGTGTGCTTGAAGTGCTTAATTTATTTCTACAGATTCCTTCTCTATAGTTAGGTTTGGTTTGGTTTGTTTGGTATTAACGTCCTTTTCAACTGGAATAGAACATTCCGAGTTCGCGTTGGGTCAACACACTCAGACCCTTTTACACAGGATAATGGTGTCCCACAGGGATGTGTGCTGAGTCCTTTCCTTTTCCTCATTGCTATTAATGAGGCTTGTTTACAACTTCCATCTACTGTGAACTATTCCCTGTACGTTGACGATATTGCCATCTACTGTCGAGGGTCCTCAATGTTCTTTATTGAGCGTCAACTGCAACTGGCCATCAACAAGCTTGTAACCTGGAGCAACGAAGTAGGATTTAAATTTTCACCCCAAAAAACAAGGGCCGTTCACTTTTGTTTTTTGAGAGGTCTCCATCCAGACCCGGACCTTACACTTTATGGATCCCCTATTTCAGTGGTGGACTCACATAAATTCTTGGGTCTAACATTTGATAGAAAATTATCATGGCTCCCACATATTCGTAATTTAAAAGCGAGATGCTTACAAGCCATGAATGTTTTGCGTTCCATTTCCGCTACCAAATGGGGTGCGGATAGAAAGATGCTTCTTTTTTTATACGGCTCTCTAGTTAGATCTAAATTGGACTACGGAAGTATTGTGTATGCATCTGCTTCAAAAAGTACTTTGAAGCTGTTAGACCCCGTTCACAATCTAGGCATAAGAATTGCCATAGGAGCGTTCCGAACAAGTCCGGTAGAGAGCCTTTATGTAGATGCTTCTGAACCCCCGTTATGGTTAAGAAGAGCCAAACTCCTCCTGAAATATGCTCTTCGCATATATGGTGAAAGTCAGCACCCAGCTTTTGCCTGTCTATTTGGCAAACCTAGAATCCCTCCCCATCACACTTATAGAAGCATCAACAATTGGTTCCAGAATCTTTTGGTGAGCCTGAACCTCTCATTTCCAGCCATGCATAGCCGAGAGGTCAGAGATGTCCCTCAGTGGATTCTTCCCCAACCAGATGTAAATTACAATTTATTCGGGGGGAAAAAATCAAATTTTTTGGAAGTCGAAATTAACGCACTTTTTAAGGTTTTTTTAGAAACCCTTCCTGATGGCTTCCACATATATACAGATGGGTCCAAATCAGAGGACGGGGTTGGCTGTGCTTTCCTTATAGATAACACTATATTCTCCTATCATTTGCCAAACGAGTTTTCCATCTTCTCAGCGGAATTGGTTGCGTTAGCCAAAGCGTTAGAGTTCTGTTTTCAATATCCAAATTCCAACATCTGGATATTCTCTGATTCTCTGAGCGCTTTGCAATCGTTGGAATCTTTCAACTCTGAAAATCCTTTTGTCAAAAGAATCCAGGAATACCTTCATTTCCTGGATTCCCAAGGTACCAAAATTAATTTTGTCTGGATCCCTAGTCACATGGGTATCCAGCAAAATGAACGAGTCGATAAGGCGGCAAAACACGCTATTACACAGTTACCGATCTCTGAATTGCTGTCAATTCCCGAGCATTTATACCCGGTGATTTCCAAGAAACTCAAATCTTCTTGGCAGGAGTCTTGGCCTCTTAACCCAGCTAATAAACTTTTTGAAATCAAGCGTTCCATCACACCGTGGTCATTACCTTGTCTAACAAACAGGCGAGAAGATGTCGTTCTTACTCGGCTTAGGATTGGTCACAGCCGTCTTACTCACAAATATTTATTAAAAAAAGAACCAGCTCCATTGTGTTCTTGTGGAGCAATGCTAACTATTAAGCATATTCTTATTCAGTGCCCTTTACACACTAAATTACGACGCTCATTAGGGCTGAATTATTCACTTGAGTTTTTGTTGGGGAATAACCCTATGATTTTTAAAAAAGTATTTTTGTTTTTAAAAATTATTCATGTTTTTAAATTCATATAGTCATCTTTTTATTGCTTTTGCATTATATATATTTGACTATCAAATATAAGTTTCATTTAGTGCCATTTACACGCTAATCATATTCATCAGTTTTTATTAGGGGACATCTTATAAGAAAATAGATTTTAATCATATATTTTATAGTCAGTTAGTGCCATTTACACACTAATGATTTACTCAGAACCTATACAAATATTTCTTATTACGGGAAAACCCTGGAGGAAAATGTCGGTTTTTTAAATTTATTATGGTTTTTAAAATCTCAGTCATAATTTTTATTGTTTTTCCATCTTTGTCATTCACGTTTTTATGTTTTTTGTTTTCTCCATCTGAATTTTTAAACTTTTGGCCCATAAACTGTGGGTTTTTAATCTTTCTGTCGGGCGCAAAATGGCCATAGTAGCCGACGCCCTAAAATTTCAACCAACCAACCAACCAACCTTTTCAACTGCCATGGTCATTTCAGGACGGCGTTATAGGGGCCGCAAATTTTGCCTCGCAAGGGTTCTTTAACGTGCAGCCGGCAAACGGCTACACGGGACCAACGACTTTACTTCCCTTCCGAAGGAAGTGCGTGATCGCAGGATTTTCCCCCTGAAAAAAATCCTCGTCGTCCTCGGGAAACAGAGGCGATCACGCAATCCCTGAGCCACCGCTCTATAGTTAAGAATAATGTTCCGATCCAATAGCGTTACGGGTGATGCAATAATCATTACGGATGATGCAATAAAGTAATTTTTCGTCATAGAAAATACACTCGTTTTGTGATTTTACATACTGCGAAAAGCTTCCACGTGCCGTGTTGGTGGTCCCACAAGTAAGGAGACCTTGTGTAGACTCGTCATATCGAGAGACTCGATACCCGTACTTGTATTTCATCCTTCAGTCATTATAACCCTTATTCAGTATTACCGATGTACACGATTCTGTAGACTCGTCCATTGATATACAGGGTGAATACAAAAGTCTGAACCCCGCTTTTATTTTTTGAACCGAAGCAGATATGTCAATTTTGATGAATCCAATGAATAGGAAGTTGTGGGTGGCCTATCCCATGATGCACTTTTCATCATCCCAAATAAGCAAATTAGGACACATTCAAAATTTATCTCAAAAACCGTAAGGGATAGAGAAAAAAACCCAATTGCAAACTTGTTCAGCATAGAAAAACAAACAAAACAAAAAAAATCATCCAAATGGGATAGGCCACCCACATCTTCCTATTCATTGGATTCATCAAAATTGACATATCTGCTTCGGTTCAAAAAATAAAAGGGGGGAGGGGTTCAGATTTTTGTATTCACCCTGTATAAATAAAAGGTTTAGGAACTGTTTAAAATATTTATTTGTTTGTTGCATCTAAAAACATTATCATGATTCAATGCTTTGGAGTTCAGATTCAAAAAGCTATATCATTGTTTATGTTCCTTTTTTACCTTTTCGGATGTTAAATAACCATTGGGTTTATTTGAACTTTAACCTAGCAGAGGATGAGCCTATTCAGGCTTTGCTTGGTCTTCCAAGCTTGTCAGTAAAGGGAGAAACACAAACACATCCTCAGCGGAATTAGAACGTACATGTTTGATTTAGACAGCGACATCTTAACGCTCTCGGACACCGAGCCGGTATTAAATATACATTTATATTTATTTTAATAATTTTCTGTTGAAATTCCACCGCAAAAAAAAGTAACTATAATTCCATGAGAATTAAAAAATTATTTTCAGCTTAATAAAAGTGTTATGGAATTTCAGCTATTTTTATAAGCACGGTCTATAGATATACATGCTCATCGAGCTCCATTGTTAAAATGAAGCTAAAGTTTCTAGCTCCCGGTTGGGCGGGAACTCTATTGAAAAGTGGCGCTGCATGTACAATCGGCTCAACTGCGCCTACAACGCCGCCCTATCGGCAGATAGAAAGTTTACTCAATCGTTCAATGAAAAACTCTATCGTAGATCACGGTCGGCCTTAGTGCGATCTATGCGGCACCTGGCGCGATCCGTTTTCCTTAGCTTCTCGAAACAATGGAAAATGGCCGAAGCTCGATGACCATGTACAGGGTGATTATAATTAAAGTTTAAGTTTCAAAACGCTATAAAAAAAGAACCACTTAGTAGAATGACGTCCAATTGGAACGGAATGTTATTGAAGAAGGGGGAAAGCTTATGGCATAAGAAAAAAAAAGTAGGTCCAAATTTTAGCAACAGATGGCGCTGTAAGCGTCAGAATTTCGACTACAAATGACAAATGAATCGTAAAACAAAGGTGTAAGTTACACGTTAAACCAACTGTACTGTTCAGTGTGCAAAGCATCCATCAAATCGGTTTTTTAAATTGCGGGAGACTGGCGCAAAACATGTTCAATATGCTGTCCAGCGTTTTGTGCAACAAGTTGAAATCGAGAAACAGCATGTTCCACAACTGATCGAAGTGTCTCCGGCGTCACGTTCAGAATGTGTTGCGCAATGCGTGCCTTCAATTCCGCTAAGTTTGCAATCGGAGCACTGAACACAACATCTTTCAGATCATGGTGGAAGAAAAGATGTTTCTACCATGTTTCAGATAACCCCACAGCCAGAAGTCACACGGATTAAGATCAAGTGATCAGGCGGGCCAGGCTGTAGGGAAATGACGGCTGATAATTTTAGCATTTCCGAAATGCCGCCTCAGCAGCTGCTTCACTGGATTTGCAATCTGCGGAGGAGCGCATGACAGGTATTTTCATTTACATATTCTGACGCTTACATCGCCATCTGTTGCTAAAATTTGGACCTACTTTTTTTTTCTTATGCCATAAGCTTTCCCCCTTCTTCAATAACATTCCGTTCCAATTGGACGTCATTCTACTAAGTGGTTCTTTTTTTATAGCGTTTTGAAACTTAAACTTTAATTAATTATAATCACCCTGTATATCTATAGACCGTGATTTCAAGATAAAATGTGCACGCTTCGTTTTTCTCGTGCTCTTATTGTTAACGAAGAACACTTGCTTAGCAACAGGCTATGAGGAAGGCAGCCAACATTGTTGTCTTCTCACTTAAACCTACATTCTTTTACTAATTAAATTGTTATTTTTATGCAAGTTTACTTCATTATGTTTCAAATAACTAAAATTCATCCAAAAAGTGTTTACCAATATTCACATATTCAAAATTATTTCAAAATAAAATTGTGAATATTTGCTTTAATCATCTTGAGAATTATTTTGTTCAAAATGTTATCAGACCATTGTTGATAACGAGCAATAAGATTTATTATTGTTAGGAAAACACGCGGTGCTGATGCCACTGTTTTGTTGTTGCCTTTTAGTAATCGTTCCCTCTCTTCTGTCTCTGTAGTAAATAAAAATGCATAAACCCTTTTTTGAAAGTTCTCCCTTGAACAGCTCGCCTTATTACAATTCTATTCACAAAAATTTTAAATTAAAGGTCCAATTTTTTATGGTCTCAATTTTCATCTGAAATTTTAAACTACTACTTTTAATTAAGGGTCTAAAAAAATTTTAAGATCTACAATGCCATCCAAATTTTTGAACTACCATCTTAAATCATAACCTGAATAATAAATACACAATTTTTTAATAAATCTAAATCATAGAACGATTAAAAACATGACTGGAACAAAGAAATACCAAAGCTAGAGACTATACAGGAGATATGGATATGCTTTTCCTCGCCGCTTTGAAACCTTATTTATCTTGCTGCCACACGTGGCTTTCGCCTCCATATTGATGCCCTGGCTAACGTACGTAACATCGAGCATAGAGGAGCTTTTTTT
>JAHWFO010026271.1:292039-319311 GCA_023313115.1 Rhysida immarginata
GGTTCGCTTTCATGGCCGCAGTGGCGCAATTGGTTGGCGCCTTGGCGATCTGAACCAAAGGTTTCTGGTTCGAATCCAGGCTGCGGAATTTTCTTTCCTATTTTTCATCATTAATTCGAACAGCTGAGGTAGGCGTACCATTAAAACCCTCACTGACCATCTAATGATGTATTATATATATTTATATTTTTGTTCATTTGATTCTATGTTCTTAAGCAGAAATATTTTTCTTAAGCAAAAACATTCCGTTTTCAGAAACAAAATCATTTTCATCAATTATTAAACATCTGAGGTTTGGCGTGAGAAAAGAATCCTCTTTAGATCATTCTTTACTTACCTTCAAAAACATTCCTGCTTTTACAGAATATTTTTTTTCAAACGGGTCACAAAGTTTATATTATAAATAATATAAATTAGAAAAAATTGATTTACTAAAGAAATAATAAAAAATTAATTAAAAAATAATAAGCAAATAAAATATTTAATACTTTATAATAAATTAGTAAATAAAAATAAATTACTATTAATAAAAGAATTAAAATTATTTATTTAAAATAAAAAATAAATTATTTTAAATAAATTAGTAAAATAAATATAAATTAATGAATATTGTAAAAAAAATGAACGAAAAAAACAACGTGACAAATGTGATGAGCACTTGAGAAAAGTGGGTAAAGGGCATCAAAATGGCTGCCGCCTGCAGTTGTCCGTGCGCTCTACAGTGCTCTAACCAAAGCGCATCTCTAGCGTCATTCTGGTGACAAATCGGCGTACCCTTTCTTCCAGACTCCTATTGAATAATCCCCAAATACACCACTTCATTTTGGCTTTTACCATTTAGCGACCTGTATTCGTAATGAACAATTTGTTCAAGTATCCCTCCAATCGTTTACGTAGGGAACAATCCCTTAAGGATGTACAATCCCTGAAGTAAATCGCGCTCTGTACATCTTAAAATATAGCTTAAAACATTCAGACTTGGTTACGAGAATAAGGAGCGGTAATCAATGCTAAAAAACGAGGGGAAGTCAGTACGTAAGTTACAAATGCTGATTTAAAAAATACTAAATGGGATAGGAATCTGAAACACAACTAAATTTGCACGTTCTTATCTTCTTATTTCTCAGTTTAATTCCCGATGTTGTTGGTGCATTTGTCCTATACACTGCGTTTACATGCACACTTTCGATCCTGAAAAAAGTGGCATGTAAACAGGCTTCAACAGCCCGATCCGGATCGAATTCAATCCAGTCGAAAGAGGTGGTTTGAAACCAGGGAAGCATGCCTCAGGAAAGAGGTCAATCCACTAATGTGCATGTAAACACCCCGATCCGGATCGAGTTCAAATTTGCTGTTTGGTTGAAAGAAAAAAATACAGAAAATTTTAGCTAAAATAAGTTCTTGGTTGATTTACACCTCAACGCAATAAATATCTATAAATAAATAAATGAATAAATTTTAAAATACATTGCATGTTTAGGTTTTTTTTTGTAAATTTTTTTTTATCAAAATGTCATTTTTCCAAATTAAAATTTTTCAAATTTCTATCAAATTGGGGTTTTATATATATATTTTTATCAAAATGTAATTTAATAATTTTTTATCAAGTTGTAATTATCAAATTAACTTTTATATTTATGTCCAATTTAACAATTTCTATTTTATTAAATTATAATTTGATAATTATTTATAATTATTATAATCGTAATTTGATAATTTTTATAATTTAATAAAATTAAAAAAAACTATTAAATTGAAGTTTTTGATATAAATCTAAAAATTAATTTGATAAAAATCTATTAAAATTATGTTTTGATAAGAATGTATAAAATTATATTTTGATAAAAATAAGTATAAAAAACTTAAACATGCAAATGCATCTTAAAAGTTATTAAGGATTATTATTTTGAAGTGTAAATAAATCAAAAACTTGATTTAGTTAACATTATAAATAACCTCAACCTTATTATTAAGGCTGCGTGCGAGTGTTAACTCGAGTCGAATAAGGGTGCAGACGAATTCATTTGGAAACTACAAATTCTGCTTCAAATGAAACAAATATAATTTTAAATGGATTCGGAAAAAGTTCAAAATCACTTGAATTGAAATCAAATCCATTCGATTAATTCGATTCAAGGAGGCTGATCACTCCTGTAAGCTCGAATTGGTTTTATCCGAACGATACCATTCGAAACCTTCGAATACATCCGAAAATAAGCTTATAACTACTTACAAATAATAGCTCATTTCAGTGTTTATGGCAAACTAATCCATTAGAAATCTTCGGGGACATTGTAAATGCAGTTTCCATTAGTTAAAATACCTAATTGAAATTCAAAATTTCAGAACCACTCGTACGCGTACGACTGCAGCGTTAACTTTAACGTTAGAATAATAGTGCTAGAAATGGAACCAAATTCGTCATCTAGGTCTTTCATACGGAAACATTACAACAAATATGTTGAGAAAAGTGAAGAAAACTAAGGTATGTTCAAAAGAAATATGTTCAAATGGTTTCGAAAGGAATATTCAAAGGCCATTCGAATAGGTTTCGAATAAGGTATTCAAAAGCTATTGAATACAAATTAATTGAATGAATCACACAATTCATTACAGCAGCCAAACTTCAATGTTAGTTCGAATGAATTCGATAAAGGCTCGAATGACTCGAGAAACAGATCAATTCATTTCGAATTGTTTTAATGTAGATTTGATAGCATGTTCGAATGGTTCAAATCAAAGTTTTCTTGAAATTAATCGACTCGCACGCAGCTTTACTAAATATATAGAAAATTTTAATTGAAAACAAAATTTAAAGGAAAAATCAATAATTAAAAAATTTATTGATTGTCAATTATATTTCCAGACGATAATAATGAGAACATTTTTAAAAATTATATTTCAGCCGTATTTTAGAGGAAGCGTAATTCAAGTGATAAGGCCGACTGAGCCAACAATGGCGGATTCTGTAGCAGATGACAAAGTCTGGCGTACTTTCCTAATCTAGAGCTTTACCCACAGGGCATCTTATAGGACTCGATTCGGATCGAGTTAGATGCATGTAAACGCGAGGCATTTTTGGATTAGCTCAAGTCGATCCGGATCGAAACGTGCATGTAAACGTAGTGATACACGTAATAGTCTTTCCATACTTTCTCATTAGAAAACTGGGCTTTGCTGTTTGAGCCAGTTTTGTTTTGGTTTGGTTTGGTTGGTTGGTATTAATGTTCCTTTCAACTACTATGGTCATTTCAGGACGGTGTGATAAGGGCCGCAAATTTTGCCTCGCAAGGATTCTTTAACGTGTAGCCGGCAAACGACTTCTCGGGATCAACGGTTTTACTTCCCTTCCGAAATAAGTACGTGATCTCAGGATTTCCACCCTGAAAAAAATCTTCGTCGTCCTCGCCTGGGATCGAACCCGCGTCGTCGGGCATCAGAGGCGATCAGTTTTGTACTAAATTATCAACCTCCTCGTCATTTGCTTTTTTTCCAAGCGACTTTTACCTCTCTGGTGCGCTCAAAAACCATCTTGGCGGCTAGGTTTGTGCAAATGACGAGAGAGAATGGTTACAAATGGTGATTTAAAAAATACTAAATGGGATAGGAATCTGAAACACAGCTAGATTTGCACGGTGTTATCTTCTTATTTCTTTGTGAACGTTGCCCACAGTCGCAATAGCAACAATTCTATTAAAAAATTTGTGTAATTCAACTTTGAACTTGTCAAAGATATTTCTTTTACATTAAAAATAACTAAACTTCTTCCATAAAATGTCTATAATGCATGAATGCAGATGTTTTCGGCTTTGAGTTTTCCTTTAAGAGAATTAATATCTTTCCATGATAGTGTTGAGCTGTAGGCCGTAGACGAAAATGCTGTAAAGCTAAAAAATTAATGAAAGTTCACGTTTTCATTTTTTTCTATGTGCAAAAATGCGCCTGCGAAAACGTCTTAAAATTCGCAAATTTGTGAGTGTATATAGAAAAACATGTTCAGGTGCTCTCTTTTATAAATAAAGTTTTACTCACCACCTCTTCTTTCTAAATGTCTTGTACAGCTACTAACTACGTAGTTGCTACAGACACAAATAGCGCACCATAATTATCACAAGTTCCTACCAAAAAGTATAAAACCGGATATTCACTTATCCATATGCTCAATTATATTCAGAAAAATGAAAATATTAATATAGATTTCAAAGAAGTATTTTCTAATTTTTGATATTAATTAAAATTATATCAAGAGTTTATTAATTTTATCTAATATTAAAATAATAGAAATTACTAAAGAAATAAGCCTTATTTTATTGACGAAGAATAATCATTTATGTAATAATTTAAAACGCCAGTAATGTAACTTTGCGCCTGGCTTGCAACTAAAAAGGAACTCTATTAAGATTCACAGTTTCGTTGCATGTTTTGAAACTTTTGTTACGATGTTGAGAAACATTTACATATTTCAACCAAATTAGATACAATTACAACGTGATATATTGTAAATAAAATATTGATAAAATAATCAGCTGCTTTAAAAATAGTTCTCTGTAATTAGCGCAGCGATCGCTTTAATGCTTTTTTAATGGTTTTTACGTGAATTTTTTAACTGTACATTTTTTTATTATTTTTTAGTTATTACTCTGAAGTTGAAGGCCACGACTCAAAAAATTTTAAATCTGTGTTATATTTAAATGAGGCATTAATTAAGAAAAATCTGTATCCGTCTGATTTTGATCTTAGTATCGATACGCATAAAGTAATAAAATATACAGTATGTTCTGCTACATGGACCCTGCATTTATCTCAACTAACCTGTAGAAATTTAAATAATGTATAAGAAAATATTGATATCCATGAATTGAGTGGCCCGGTGCAGTAACCAGGCAAGTAACAGAATAAAAAATTCGTTAAATGCGTCTCGAAATTTCAAGTATAAGTTATGCACTGAAACAATTTTAATTCTTAGGGAAACGTTCATAAAACAGACATAGACAAGCTTGAACTTTAAAATTTTGCTAATATTATCTTTTTTTAGTGTTTATTTCCATAGGAAGCGGTAAAAACCAGGTAAATGCGCTAGCCTGGTTACTACACTGGGCCGTTGAATTCTGCGTGGTATCTGTAGAATTATGGATTTCTTATAATCGTTAGAATTCATCACATTGAACAAAAAATATTTTATTTTGAATGTTCACAACTGAAATTTCAATTATATTACTGGAGAGAAAAACAAATGACGTTTATTCTTCAACTAGGTTAACTTGATGATTAATTCACCGGATGGCACAATTATTAAAATGCTATCCCAAAACCCGTAAATTAAGCACATTACACCTGCCACATATGTGCCGTAGACCTATCAAAAATGTACTTTCGTTGGCCTCTTTATTGCCACTCAAGTCCATGCTAGCACGATAAGGTATGTTTCAATGCTTTAAATCAGTCTAGAAATGCAATCATTGAATCTTACTTAAATAAAAGGCGTTTCCATCTATTATTCATTTATGCTTTGTTTCGGAGTTTTCCTTTGATTCGTATCAAGAATATATCATAGGTGGTCGAAGTGAGGGACAGGCCACAGTATTGTATATTTACTTCTAGAAATCGTAGTTACTTTTAATTAATAATCTTGTAGCACAATTTGGACGTTGTGGCCTAACTCGTAGTTGTCGCTGCAATTCATCCCGCAGGTTTCAATGTTAGCTATTTCGGGACTATGTGTCGGTGTTCGAACCATGTGCCTCAAACCGTTGCTTCACCATCTTGCTTTATGACAGGGGGAATTCTCATGTAGGTAAAGGCATAGTCCCATCCCCAGTTGTTGCCAGTGCAAAATTGTCCAAAAGTTGCAAACGTCTTACTCCTTACTACTGGTACAAGGAAGTCCAATCCAAATGATGAAAATGAGTCCTATACCGTGGTATCGACTCCACCAAAATTCACAGTAGGCATCACGCAATTAATCACGAAGTGTGATCCGGGAATCCGCCAGACCCAATGCAATTCCAAAAATGTGTAAAGTGATTCTACGCTCCATAAGAATTATTTTCATTACTCCGTGCCCATTTTTAGTGCGCCGTACAACATTTCAGGTGTCACTTTGCTTGATTCTGCTAATGCGAGGATTACGAACAGCAACACGCGCAATGGAAACTCATTTTCGGACGAATGGCCATTGTACCGGCATTACTTGAAATTGCATTTTGGGACTCTAAAGAAATTGTTTCAGCTGAAGACTTCCTACAACATCATATTACACGCGCTAGAACTCAACAACTTCTGTCGCTTTCTTTGGCCTACCACTTCGCGGTTTCAATAATGTTGCTCCTTGAAAATTGCACTTCACGGAAAATTTGCTTAATGACAGAATTCTAGTGTAGAATAGTTGCATACGTTGGGACTCACCGAGTTCTGTTGTGGGACCCATACTGCACACATATGAATCACAAATGATTCCGGTAAGGCGTGTTTCTCTTCATCATAGTGTTTGGAGGATTGATGACATAGGTTGACATTATTGATGACGCAGGTTCTTCGGCACTCGCGATCTTCAGATCGCGGCTTTCAATCCTTCAGTGGGATGAATGTTTGTGGTTGTCCTCTGTAAACCCTACAGGCCAATTTCCTTTCTAATTAACCATTCTTTCTCTGTGCGTAGAAAATATTGGAGATCTCATCCTAGAGTGGCCAGATAATGGTTATACTGTAAATGATGATGATGATGATATTAGGTTATAGATTTTCTAACGCTACTTACTTGCACAACATAAAATAACTGTTCATAGGAGTAATGATTCTGAAAGTCTCTATTCTTCCATAACATCATATTTAAATTAATCCTGTTATATCTATAGAATATTACGTTAATTATTAACCGTGTTTACAAAAGAGAGTGGATTACAAAGAGGAATTTTAATGGAAGTAAATTTAATTGATTAAATATTAATATTTGGTTTCCATTAACCCCATCTTTCGTTTATTACAATCAGTTATCGAAAATCAATAAAGAAAAGCTGCAGTATATTTTAAACTGTCTCATATTCCTAAGTTATAAATGATTAAAGACAGAATAGAAATTTAAAAAATATATATATTAAAGTGAATGCATCACTTACGTTAGATTATACGCCTTTAGAATATTAATAATTATTCAAGCAGAGTTAGTTTTTCAAAAATAAAAAAAACATTTATAGACAAAAAAAAAGACACATGTAATAAATACAGACCATTCTTTGGTAGATTTAAGCATCCACTATGTATAAAGTAAACAAATTAGTGTGTCCAGTGCCATATTTTTAAATAAGATTACATTCCACAAAAATTTAGAATAAGTTATTCATTTAACTTGCTACTATTAATTACTTAAAGTATCATTATATCCATTGCCATTTAACCCGGTTTTCGCATAAATTATTTTGACCGGTTTTCTGTGATTTATCATTTAGATAATTCAAGTATCGTTTATAAAATGTTTTGCTGCTAACTTTCCTATTTTAATAAGTTTTCCGAATTAGACCCTAAGTATCAAAAAGTTGCATCAGTTTGCCCTTAGGCTTTTGTACTGCATTAAAGTTTTTGAAAACAAGCTCTTTAAAGTGAACTTCAAAATCTAAAATTGTGAAAATGGACAATAGCAAAATATCTTTATACCGATGTACTTTGAAAAGAAAAAGGAAAAAATCATTCTCCAACGCGCATAAAAAATCTTTGCAAATTAATTTTCATGGGAACGTAAAGTTAGCTACGCAATCGCACTCTTAATGTGAGACCATTTCTGCTCACGTTCTCAACCGGTATAGTTTTCTTTAAGAAAATCGATTTGTTTAATGCCTCTTCCATATTTATTGGAAACCATTTACGCATCAGCTGTGGATAAAAGGCTTTTAATATTTTTTCCCGTTGAAATCAAGCCCATTTCTAAAAGACTAACCACTTACCTTAATAAATTCGAATAATAGAATTGCAGTTTTGGTTGGTCGATTATTTATTTGAATCCATCCAACCGTCTGAAAGCCACTTATCTTTTAATATTTCTTTCGAAACCCAATCGCATCATGACTTCTGTAATGAGATAAAAGAGAAAAAGCTCTCTTTCATTCAGACGTCGCACTTTCAAAATTTATCAACGATTCGAAGAGGTAGTAATACACAGCAATGAAGTTCATCTCAAAATATAAATCCTTGTATTTTTATTTTTTAATATGTTTGTTTCCAGTTACTGATAGAATTACAGATAATAAAAAAACTTGCGATTCATTATGAATTTATTTACAAAAGCAATAATTCTAGTTTTGAAGTTCTAGTTGCGCCATTAGTCTTCCATCTTCGAATCACTCTCGATTTTGGAATCATTAGAGTGCTCGCAATTCCTCGAATTGAAACATTATTGATATTGCACCCAATCACCATACTCCGTTGAAACTCTGTTACCGCAAGCCAGTGCGGCATTGCGTTTTTCCAAATAAGTAGTTTTGTAAAAGGAGACATACCTTATACAGGGCGTCAACAAATGTGGAAAGTAAGGATGAAGCTATCCGCCTACTTTATATGATCCACCCAAATATCTACAAATCTATTAAAATTGTCAACAATCTGTTAACACATCAGTATAGGAAAGTGAGGATGCGCAATCTGATGCTCACGTCAAATTTGACCTTTGACTATTTAAGGGGTCAAATCATGATGCAATTTTAACAGTATCAGATACAACAAAAGTGTCCACAAAAAAAATCCATGGGAGTCATATCATGTGGCCTTGAGGGCCACTGAACATGACCAAACTGTGCTATCCATTTTGTTCCAAAAAATTTATCAGGAGTTGTGACACTTCATTAGTTCTGTGGGATGGTGCCCCATCCTGCTGGAACCAAAGACAAACTTTCTGCCCAATCACAAACCACATTTTGAATAATACGGTTAGCATATCAACTAACCAATTCACTCGTAAAAAACTGGACCAATTCTGTCGAATTATACATTCCGCACCAGATGTTTTGTATTGATGGATTATGTGAAGGATGCTGTGTATCAAATTCCTCCCAGAGACTTTGATGAGTTGAAAACCCGAATTCAATACGCATGTACAAATATTTCTTGAACAAAATTTACTAATGTGCAAGAAAACCAGTTGTTACGATTTCAATTATGTATTGCTTCAATTTGTAACCAAATTGAACATTTTCTGTAATTTTCTTTGATATAAAGAATTAAGTTATGTAAAAATGGTGATTTAATGGTAACATGGTATGTTCTAAAGTTTTCCATTGTTCACTTTTGTTGTTTCTTACACGATTAAAAAGTTACGTTTTTATTTGATTCCCTAAAGAGGTCAAAGGTCAAATTTGACGTGAGCATCAGATTGTGCATCCTCACTTTCCTATAGCATTTTTATTAACAGATTGTTGACAGTTTTAATAGTTTTGTAGATAATTGGGTGGATCACTTCGAAGTAAACATCCTGTATACGGGAAGACAACGTTATGCGCATGTATCTAATTTGAATCGTTTCGTCAGGTGTCCGAATAATTATTTTTTAGATATAGTGTACAATCTCTGGGCAGTGCTCTCATATACTGCACAGATGTATTTGACTGCTTCCAAGCCGCCTTTGATTAAACTCAAACAACATAAATGCCGGAATTGTTCGTTCTTCTCGACTTGACACTCCATGTTGAATCACCTGCAACAAAAGCATTAATGTCGATGAATCAACATGGCATGGGCTAATAAAGGATCATAATATTCAGTGCACGCAAAATTAATATCAATGACTAGTTCACAGTATATAAAACCTCATTTTTTGACCAATAGCAAATTGTGCACAAACCAAATACAGGGTGAACACAAATGATTGAAACGGTTTCATGAATTTATTGTACAAATACACAGAGCAACTCACAAGGCTTTTTGCCGTGTCACAAGAGCTCGATATGTGCCCTTTTAGTGGCACTACAGATACTGTGTGTCTCAAAAGTGGTGTGCCAAATGGATTAATTGGTTATTTTGATTTTGTAGGTGAAATATTGAAGTAGAGGAATAATGCTGACTCAGGAACAATATGTAGAGCTGATAGTTCTTTGTGGAGATCACCACTGAACATTTCGAGAAGCTGCAGACGAATTTCATCGCCGGCACACTGATATTCCCAAGCCCACCAGCTACACTTTTACGCGTGACAGAAGAAAATTTGGATCGTGTGAGACATTGTTTTCGAGTGCATGGTGCACATTTTGAACATGAACGATAAACTTGCGAAACCGAGTGAACATAAAGCAAACATTCATATGGCAATTTTGCTACTGTAGCGGCCTAACGGTCGCCATCGGAACCATACGTCTGCCGGGCACATAAAAAACCTGATGAGTTGCTCTATGTATTTGTAAAGTTTTTTTATTTTTATTTGAACCAGCGTCGCTGTATCCACACGTTGAGATTAAAGTAAAGTTTGACGTTCGTGTGGCAAAAATACCAGCAGAATAAATTCTTATAGTAAATGTTTAAAAAAAACCATCGCTTTTAGCCAATAAAGAAAAAGTGTGCTAAAACGTTAAAAAAACTAATTTTTTTCAAAGTTTTCGTTGGTATTATGCCGCTAAAATAAAAATGAGGGGCTCTCACAGGGCACAACCCATGCCACACAGCGACGCTTTTTATTGTTTGTAAGAAAATGGCGATGCCACAGGAGAATTCATTTTGTGTGCTGCAGTTTGCGAAGTGTAAATTCCGCCTTCGATTGAACAAACATCCGCCTCGTCGTATGGAAATTTACGACTGGTATAAAAAATTCGTAGAAGACGGTTTGCATACGTAAACTGCAGCACACAAAACGACTTCTATAGCATCGCCATTTTGTTATAATAAGGAATAGCGCCGCTGTGTGGCAATTGGTATCCAGTGAGAGCCCTTCACTTTATTTTTTATGGCATAATACCAACGCTGTGTGACATTATAAACAAGAAACACCCCTTTGTGTGGTAGTGAGTGGAACTTCTAGTAGGGCTTTTAAAGCTTTGAACCTTTCTCTTTCCAGTGATGTGGGGATTGTCTTCTATAAGTTGTTTAAAATAAAAATTAGAAATCTGCAACCTCCTTTTGAATAATCCTATACTTCTAATAAATTACTTATATAAGTTCCTCAACTTTATTTCATACAAAATTTACAACATCTTAGAGTCTTAATGAAGAATTTGCTTACTACATATGCCAAGAAAGTTTTTCTCTGCTTCATTCCGAACTACTCTTATGTTTGCCAGAGCAATCTACTGCATTATGGCCAAGGAGCGTGCATTGCTTTCATATGAGAGGGTAAACTCTGTTGCTGCGTCCCAACTACTCTAATCAGCTCAGACTCGTATTTTTTTAAAAATTGCACGAAAGTAGCTCAAAATGCTATTTCCCTGAGAGGTTTATTTTTTAAAATCGATATTCACAATATAGTATATATGAACTTTTTTAAACTGTTCAAACAAAATTTTGAAATGGATTTTTTCCTGTGCATTTTATATTGAAAATATATGCAAAATTATTGTATATTGGAACTGAATCAGACTTTATTGAATGGCTATAAAGAAAAGACGTATATCTACAATTTTTCCTCTTATATTTTTATGGAATGGTGAGTTGTCAGTATTGTCCTTCTTAATGAGGATGATATAGAGACCTTGCAGTACATAAAGGGAAAACTTCAAAAAGGTTTTACAGAGAAAAGCTTTGAATCTTACTGAACAACAATGCAGATAAACTATAATGAAGGAAATGAAATTCAACTTAAGTTCTAAAATTATTATTTATAAATAAATGAAACTTAATATGCTCACAGATTTATCATTACTATATAATTGCTTACATTACATAATGTGAGAATTCCGACCAGTTTCGCCTTTTATTCCTACTTTAATTTATTTCCTTCTTAGTTTTAAACTGCAAACTTTCATACTAAATATTCGTTTAAAAAAAATTGTTAAATAACCAAAATGAATTAGAAGTCGGCCTCTCTTTCATCAAATAAAATAAAACAATTTTTTTTTTATTTTTTAATGTAAAAAATTACAACCATTTAGTTTTTAATTAATTTTATCATTTTTGTTTCTATTTCCTATATGAACACATAATTCCCATCTTTTTAATTTTCAGCAATGTACAGAGATTTCCTAATGATTTCCTATGAGTTTAAACTTTTCCAAATATTTTAAATTTTCTCTATATCATTTTAAAGAAGATTTCAATTAATACATTCCCCTGAAAATGCCGATAGGGTTAATGCATTGGGAAAAAAATAAATTTAAGTATTACTAAAATTACATTTTGACATTATTTAATAGTAATAGAAAATATACATACTTTGCGATAATAAAATTAAGTTATAATAATCAAATTGAACCCTATATATGCCAAAACGTATAATATTGATGATGAAAAATGACATATATCAATTTGGATTAAAATCATTGTGTTTATGAACAATTTCTGTTTTTTGTCTTTTCTTAAATCTACACACACGATACTTTCAGTGTCTCTATCTCCTAAACCAATGTTTCCCAAACTCTTTGGGCCCACTGCTCACTATTCAAAAAAAAAAAAAAAAATGCTCACCAGGAATCATTCTGAAACTATAAAATGCTAAAACAAAATTAATTTTCACAACATAGATTTATTTTTACATACATGGAAAAATGTCACACATAAAATCAAAGTAATGAGATGGATGAATCTGGCACCTTTCTATCAATTTATTAATGGCTCATAGGAAATAATCCGGGGAAGTCAGGTCCGGTGAACGCGGTAGCCAAATTTCCTTCGAAATTACTCTATCCTCAAAAACAGATTGCACTAGTTCCATTGAGATTTGGACGGTGTGAGCTGTAGCTCCGTCTGTTCATAATAATCTTGTCTGCACTCAATATCATCTAACTGCTCTACAAATTGTGTTGCAATGAGAATGTGTTGCAATAACGTTCTGCATTAACAGTGGTGCAACGCGTTCCCAAGAATATGTGCCGTCGCGTTCGTTTGTGCAAGCAGGAGAATGGGAGCCACTTTGAACATTTACTTTAGGCATTGATTAAAGAATATCCACTCCAAAATTGACGCCTATTTTAATGGTTTTCATTTTATATATGACGTCGTTTACTGGTTTTCATACATAATACATTGGCATCGTAAATATATATACAGGGTGGCGCAAATGTCTGGACCCATATGCAATTTACTATAGAATTATTTTTCATTTTTAACATAATTTTTATCATTTAAGCATTATTTATAACTTTATTTATTTTTTCACATTGTTAATCACGGCAGAAATGCTAACAATTTCGGAAAGAGAAGAACTTGTGCTTTTGTATGCGAAGAACGGCGCCAGCTCGCGTTCGGTTGCTGATAGTTTCAATGCTAAGTACCCGGATAGGGAACCAAGTACACAAACAAGTGTCAGCAAAACTTTCACTCGAACACTTATTGTAAACTCTAAATTATTATTCGCGAGTGAAAGGAAATACAAAGGGCGCCGCAGTCGATCTACTATGGCTGCCGTGAATGGTACAGAAACGTGCGTTGGTAGGAATAGATATTGTCGATTCCAGAGAAATGAACGTCATTTTTCAGACAATTTCCTTGGCAAAACATTACCACTCTCGCCTGTTTCGTTGCGGAACGCCAGAGGGCAGATCGATATCTTTCACTCGCGAATAGAGTAATTAATTGTATTAGTAAATTGAATTTAATAAAAAAAATTTTTATAATAAATTGCCTATGGGTGCAGAATTTTGCATCACCCTGTATATCTTTGGGTGAACTAACTTTTGGATCACCCTGAAACCAAAGTTTAGTTTGCATGAGATGAGCTGAGTCAAGAATACGTTAAGAACTTGTACGACTCCATGCCACGACATGTGGCAGAATATATTAGAAATAATGGCGGCATAATATCCTATTGAGAGTTGTAATGATTTTGGTCTTTATTTTAATTTTTAATCTATGTTATACGACTGATTACAAAGTTGTTTATCTTCTACAATATGCAAATCTAGGAGATATGCTTCCCTTTTAAAATAAAGGACAACGTAAACACAAAGTTTACTCTACTAAGAAAAATCTTTGTCAAACTCACGTTCATTGTTTAATCATTTGTTGTGGTTGGTTTCAAATATATACGGAGAAATATCAAAACATAAACATTGAATATCCGCCATCTTTTGAGGGCATCGAGACCCATGGCTGCCATGGCTCTGAACTTATCCCATTGTTATACAATACATCCAAGCACGCAACAACTCGTTACCATCGTTATACAATAACAAGTTTGGCAAAACGGCGCACTTCGATGAGTAGCAGTATAGGATTGCCTTCCTCTTGCCCTCAAAAAATGGCAGCTGCACCCATCTTTCAATGCGAAGATATTTTCCCCTATACGGCGAGTTTAAAGTCGCGCACATCAAAGTTTAATGGGCCGTAATTCAGTGAACAAGCATTGAGTTTCGATTTCCTCCCGGTAGATGGCAGTGCAAATTGTTTCGAATTAGAGTCACTTTATAGGAAGAGTACCGCATTTGAGTGAACTGTGCCGCAAGGCTTCTGATTGGCTTTTCGGTATCACGTGGCATAATCGCAGCCATTTTGAGTTTTCCCGGGCGAATGCTTGCTAATCGTTTCTATGTACTTCAGTGAGCTTTGAAACTCACTTGGGAGCACTTGAGACTTTAATCAACAAATTGTAAGTTTCAATTGATAAACAGAAACTACTTTATCGATAGCAGTTGCATGTATTAATAATAAACAAAGTTTTCCTAAGGTTTAGAGATGAATAATTTCGTCAATTAGCTTTTGCTTTATCCGGGCCATTAAGCTAAATTGTTGCGTGGTGAACTTCACTAAATGCAGTAGAAAAGGGAAATTTATGTTTTACATTCCAACTGGGAAGAACAAACATCCATGCCCATGTCGGATTCGAGCCCGCGACCCAACGGATTCGAGAACTGGAAAGCCTACGCCCCAACCCTCTCGGCCACTGGGCCAGCCCTGTCCACTCTAAATGAAATATATCATTGAGATTTAATTTAAGCAATACAAAAACGATGTGAAAATGAAAAAGGAAAAAAAAAATAGAAAAAATAAATATTAACTTGTCTTTTTTTTTAAATTTCAAATTCATAAATACCATGTAAAACCTACATTCATTTGAATTCATTTGAATTAAATACTAAATTTATGAAATTTTATAAGTTAACGAAATACAGATTATATTTTGTTATTGATGACCTAAAAAAAAAGAAGTGATGTAACAATTTAATTTGAGCAGTAGAGTTATCTCTTATTTTTACCACGTTAAATATATTAAAAAACCTATTTATCATGTATTAAGGGAATTTACAAATCGTAAAATATTACATCATAACATTTTACTCGAAATACGCGTGAATACTTTGAAAAAATATTCACAAAACAACGTTATCTCCATGCTGCCCTTTGTATGTAGAGAAGAATTAAACTCAAAATGGCGTCGCTCAAGACGATTGCGATACTCCTCTTATAAAGTGATTCTATTTCGAATAGATATGACTCGTATTTCAATCGGTATCAGTGATCTAGTGCTCTGAGACTTCATTTGCGTAGCGTTTGTTGTTCAAGGCGGCAGCATGTTGTTTTACCAGGAACAGCGAATATTCATTCTTTTGAATGAATTTTTCGATAAGCGCGTTATTTCCCGGGGATCGTGGCTCCATTCGCTCGCCAGATTT
Organism: Rhysida immarginata; assembly: GCA_023313115.1. Classification (NCBI taxonomy): domain Eukaryota; kingdom Metazoa; phylum Arthropoda; class Chilopoda; order Scolopendromorpha; family Scolopendridae; genus Rhysida; species Rhysida immarginata. The sequence goes on from JAHWFO010026271.1 coordinate 307,774, forward strand.
CTTCCTGTGAGGTTATCTGAAAAATGTGGTTTATGTGAATGGTCCACACACGAATGCCGATCTATAAACGAACATCACAACAGCCATTTCTAACATCAGTACTGCCATGCTTCGCAGAGTCTCACGAAATCTGGTAAAACGTACACGCGAAAGAGGACGTCATTTCGAACATTTATTGCAACATCTAAAGTTTGTCTGGTAAAACGAACACGCTATTTTTTCGCGAAAAAGGACATCATTTCCAACATTTATTGTAACACCTAAAGTTTGGCCGCTAAAAATAAAAGCCAACATTTCAACTAATCTCTGTGATATTTTACTTTCATTTTAATTCTCAAAACTGGTACTTTTACGGGCAGCAAAACTTTGATGTGCGTGACTTTAAACTCAACCTGTACATTCGATCTGATGATTCTTTCTGGGTGCAACTTTTTTTTGTCGAAAGTATATATATATATTTATAGCAAGGTTAGTAAATGTGTTAATGCGATGTCGATTGTAATATGTTTTATTTCTGGATGTGAAATCGCTCCATAGCCATTAGATTTAACGAACATGCTATATCATACAATAAAGGATAAGAAATCGAATTACCGGTATGCCGAACATTTACTATCCGAAGATCCCATTTGCCAGAAAGAAAACTCTACACTGATTTTAAGAACCTCTTCAAATCCTAAAAATAACCCCATTTTGGAATCATCAAAATGTAAAAAAGTATCTCGGATTCAAATTCTAAAAAGCTTATTTAGAATTCATAACTATATTCGTATTATTTTAAATTACGAATTCTTTATAAGCATGAAGAAATCGTATTTAATTTAACTTAGAAAAATACTGAAGCTGTTTGAACAGTAATGTGGAATGGCGTTACCATTAGTTGTTGTCTCTTATAAAGAATAACTTAAGTTAAACAATATATAGCAATTTTATCTTTAGTACGTAAAAACTGCATATAAAAATGCTTAAAAATATTTAATTAATCAAATAATAATTTATTGAATTTTATTATTCACATTTATCACATAATTTGATGATATAAATAATACTTTAATATAATAATTTAATGTAATAAAAATTATTTACCGATACGATTTAATCGACGGTACAACTAAGAAAAGTATAAAAACAAATATTATATTCTAGCATTGCTTTTAAAACGATATTTTACCTTTGTCCATTCCAAGACGTTAAAAAATACAGCAAAATTTATGGATCACTAAATTTAATATTTATTTAATAAACAAACTAATAAATTTTCTTCAGATGAAGTTTTTTTTTAAAGGTTCCATCGTTTTAATATCGTTTCAGAACAACAAAATTGATGAAATGCCACATGACATTGATTAATACAGAGCGCAGTGAACGCATTATGCACTCTTCCGTAGTACATTTCTTATTTTGGTTCATTCCTCCTCCACATGAACCCGTATCTCGGTAAAAGCACATATAAAACGCATGATCATATTTCAAAGTCACAAAAATTTGTGATATATAGATAAATAACTCAAACCAGATAATTGATAAGATACACTATTGCTTCACGAAAAGTGTTTGGTGCTTATAGATTTAGCAATTACAAGATGAAAATATTACCTTGGCGTGAAGGGCGGGGAAACTACTTTTGACTCATTGAAATTAAAAACCACATTAAGCTCTCTTTTATGGTACACATAAAAACTTCTTGCAAGCTTTTTATAAAGAATATAGCGATAGGAAAGATAAAGTGAGTATACGATGATGAACCTCTTAAGATAATTCAAACCTTCCAGGTCTATGTTCAATAAATAATTTTTAACTGGCTTTTCCTATAATTTGATATTTAACATGCTATGAAGCCAAAATATTAGTTTATATTGAAGGCCTAAGAACAATGACCTTATTTCGTTTATATATATTATTTATAATCTATCAATGTTTTAAGAGCACTATCGAACCTGGAATTATGAATTTAAATCGCGATTGATAAGAGTGGGCTCGTGTTTGTACATAAATTCTGGTTTGACTATACAAATGAGTTCATTGAACTACTTAAGGAGTTGACAAAATAATGTGAATACGACTATTGCGTGGGATAAGGTATTTCTGGTTGGTTACCCAGAAGCAACATTACGGTTTTGACTTGTTAATAATATTTCTATTATAATCGTTTTTACCTGTTGCATATTAATATACACTGATTGGAAGAAAGTAATTGGACATCTCGCACAGTGCGTTTATTTGCTTTTATTGATAACAGCTAATATCCTGTCGGCCCCCCTCTGGCTGCAATCACGGCGGCCACTCTCCGGGGCATGCTTTCCACAAGAGTATGTACGACCCCCACAGGAATCTCCCGCTAAATGTCCCGTACAGCCGTCCACAGTTCAGATAGTGTTTTGGGGAGTGGGCTACTACCCCTCAACCGACGCTCGACTTCATCCCACAGATGTTCGATGGGATTCAGGTCGGGGCTCTGGGCTGGCCACTGCATGCGTTCAACATTATTATCGGCATACCATTGCAGGGTATGAGCTGCAACATGTGACCTGGCATTGTCGTCTTGTACAGGCATGGCTCTAGACGGTAGGTTTGCCAAAGGGTTGGGAGAACGGGTTGTCCAGGATGGTAGTGTAGTCCGTAGCCCTCATGGTGCCTTCCGCCTTCACTACCGGGCCTACGCCATACCATGGAAAACAGTCCCACACCATAATTCCTCCTTCGCCGAACTTCACTGTTGGGATGATACAGGAAGGAGCCACACTCAAACGCCACACCCAAACTCTGCCATCCGATCGAAACAATGTGAAGCGGGATTCTTCAGCGTGGAAGACCAGAGAACACGTTTCCAGTCCTCAACGGTCCAATCTTTGCGTTCCCTGGCCCATTGCAGTCTGTTCGTTTTGTTCGTCGGTGTGAGTAGCGGCTTATGGGCTGCTGCTCTGCCGTGATAGCCCAGCATATGGGCTTCCTTTCGGAGGGTCTTGGTAGATATGTGACATGCAGATGCCTGCTGGAATTCCCCGGCGATGGTGGTCATCGTCGAACGTCGGTTCTTCCGTATCTCCCGTTGCAGCACCCGACGGTCCCTGTCGGTCAATGCGGGTGGACGACCAGGCCTTGGTGCATTCGTACAATGTCCATTGGTCCTGTACTTCTTCAGCACATACGCCACTGCTGATTTCGGGTGGCTCCGGCTGCTAGCAATCTCTCGTATGGATGCGCCTTGGAGCGACATTCCAACCAGGACACCTTTTTCGAACTCTGTCAGCTCCGCCTGTCGCGGCATGATGCTTCAGTTAGAGTCAATGGTGTTGTCTGATGACTATCTTTGCATTTCCATACAGTAGTGACGAGTGTGGTAGCGTAAAGGTCCATTTTTTGCCGGGTGGATGGGTGTCCAGTTACTTTCTTCCAATCAGTGTATGTGACATACAGGGCTGCCGTTTTTTGGGAAATTTCCCGATTTGCGGGAAATTTAACTTTTTGTGGGATGCCTTGCGGGAAAGAGGGAAATGTGGGAGATGGTAGGAATTGTGAGATCCCCCAAATTTTTGTAAAGAAAAAATATGTTAAGTGTAAAATATAAAAATATTCAACACTTATAATTTTTGCAATGAGAAATTTCTTTTCTGTCACTCAAGAAAAGCCTTTTGGAAGAGTGGAGTATGATAAACATGCTTTGTAGTTAAAAAAGATAGATGTGTAGTGTGAGAAAAAGCCTTTCAATTTTTTCTTTAAATGGCTTTAATCGATATCGGATTTTGATATCGATGTTTATGATGTTGGCGGGAAATAGCGGGAAATCGGGACGCCTACTTGCGGGAAAAATCAACATCTCCTAGTGGCAGCACTAGTGACATATCAATAGCGTTTATTATGAAATATCGTGAAAATTGGTGACTTCGGTTTAGGCACATTGTTTGGTTTTACAAGAGCAACGGATTCCGTGATTAAGATTGCATACTGTTCGCGTTTGGGCATGAACCGATACGGTAATCAAAGTCAGAACGGTTCGGGTGAGTGTACGTGTTTATCAACAAAACTCATCTTAATTCCAGAAGAAATCAACCACAAGAAATAACTTAGTCGATACACTGTTTTGGTTGATCCCTTCTATGAGTGGCAACAGGGAAGAAAATGATTTATTGTTTTCTTTTAACCTTTTGTGAAAGATGACAAATACTTCCCTAGTGAATACCACTCTAGGGTCAATACAAAACTAAAAAAAAAGAATAAATTATTACTAGAAACAAGGTATTATCAGAATGCTAATTGGATGAAACTTCTTAAGAAATTAAATCTTTAAGTTAAGTCTTTCAGGGTTATATAGTTCAATAGACCAACTCAAACAGGTGAAATTATCTTCGCCGGAGGTAAATTCGGCAATGGGTTTGGACAACAAACAATTAAGTTCGGCAACATGTTTAATTGTATCAACAGTCACAAGATCGGTCGTCGAGGCTAACACCGATACCACTTTGTTATTTTTTGGTTTCGTTTTCCCCTTTTCCTCTTCCCTACTTTATCACGAAGGTGAGATTTAAGTAAGTCTTTTGGCGACACAATTAACTACCATTCGTCATTAATAGCTTCGTACGTCACTATCGGCGAACTCATCCAAGGACCGTGAGGCGAAGAAGTGCGGTCGAAAAGCATCGTTGAATCATACAAGGGCATCTGTGAGTGGAGGGGGGGGGGGGATTCAGTCAACCAATTCATTTATACCGGGAACGGGGTGGACATGTTAGTAGAAGGAGGGGCCCCCCCACCACCCGAAAAGAAGAAATGGCAAAGTGTTATTTTCTTCAGATATTAAAGACGACATCAACGTTTAAGATTAGCGAAGACACGTTGAGGGTAAAGTTAATTACAACACAGTTTCTCCAAAATGTTCTTATTTGAGGAAGGTTCGCCTTCGGTGCGAACCGAGGAATGCCGTTTCTCGATTCCCTCGAGGTAAGAGGTTATCTGTTTTTCTTTTTATAGCCAATGTTTTGACATCCAATATGTTTGTTTTTTCATTTCTTAACAGCTAGGATTTTCCCCTCTTTCATGCGTTCATGCGTTTTTAGAGTAACCGCTTAGGTAATTAATTTAAGTAAGTTCTCTTTCTTTGTCACTTTCTTTCTTTTATTTTTCTTCTAGCTTATCATTATCGGGAACTAAGGTAAGTCTTTCTTTTGATAATCCTTCTTTTCTTAAGGTTAATTATTCGGTCAGCGACAACGGGGCCCCCAGAAAGAAATAGTAAATTCTACCTTACTTTCTTCTTCATACGTCATGGATAAAAGAGTATTGCGCAGTGGAAGATTAAGCAAACTAACAAGAGACAACAGAGCATATATTTTGGCATAAATCATTTATTAAAATTAAGTAAATAAAAGGAAATAATTCAATTACATGAATAAATATGGGAATGGGCGCGATCTTACTTAAACGCAAAAACGCTTAGGGCCTTGGGCCTTGCCCATACGGAATAGACAAATCCGTTTAACAATAAATTATTATGAATATCAATTAACAAGTATTCCGGACCCCTTGTCAAGCTCTAATATTAGGCGAAGACAAGCGCGACCAATGAAAGGTCTTAGTCCTTCCAAGGAACGCACCTCTGATTTACAATCGTTATAGGATTCAAGTATTCGTATGTAATGCTAAGTGGAACCATCAAAAAGTCCCGCTTAATGTCCAACAAAGAAAACTCATGTCATTACCCGGAAGAAATGACCTGGGATGACCGAGACAACAACGGACGTAGCAACCGCCTGTCGTAATTATCGTACTGGTTTTCTTGCGCCGAGTCGGGAATCATCTATTAAGAATTGGACGCTACCTCCGCTGCACCGTAAGGGAAAACGGCGACGCCTCGTGTTAAAATTGGGCTCGAAGCCGCTGAATATACACTTAGTGGCCAGATTATTATGACCATCCCATCAGTACTTCGTTGGGCCACCTTCTGCCTTCAATACTGCGGCGATTTGCATTTACTCCACGTGATGTTATAAGGTGATGCGAGGAATCTGAAACCATGGATGCTGTTGTCTTGTGCTTTCTGGCCACAATCCGCTTCAAACCCCTTCAGTCTCTATCAGTGAGCTTCGCCTTCGGGCAATGTTGTGCTTCGCAGATGATGTTTTTTCCCTGCTTCTTATAGGCTGTAATAATAGTCTTTGCCTGATGAATAACACTGTCCTGTAGTATGAAATTTATTGTTTTGGAACCACCTGTCTGATGGCTTTCAAGTTTCTCCCACAAATGCTCAATTGGATTGAGATTTGGTCATTATGGGGGCCAGCTAAGCCAGGTTCGTCGTCGTTCGTGGCGATCGCAACAATCTCGCCTTACTATCATTTTCAATTGTCGAATCAACATTGGGGTTAAAGCATACATTCAGTAGCAAATAAAATTTATTTGCAGCAAACAACGCACTGGAATTGTATGTTCTTGAAACTATTCCTGCAAAATACGAGTAGCTTGGAATTCCGCATTGTCACGTTGGAAGAAGCCATCTCCATTGCGATACACCATCAACATGATTTCATGAACTTGATCAGCAAAGATGCTTGGGTATGTTCTGATATTCAGACGTTTTTCTACACAAATGAAGGACCCATATTATGCCAGGAAAATATCCCCCAAACCATGACTGCCCACACGAACTTGAACGATTGTACTCATGCATGTGGGGTCCAAGCTTTCATGCAGTTTCCGTCAAATTCTCATTCTGTTATCTGCATGATACAACTGAAAACGTGATTCCTCAGACCGCATGACTTTATTCCGATGCTCAACTGTCGAATTCTTGTGTTCCTGTGCGAATTGGAGACGTTTTATCTTGTCAACTGCAAATAGCAAAGGTGTTCGAAATGGCCTTCGGCTCCCATATTCCATACTATGCAGTGTATGGCGAACAGTGCTTTCAGAGATCATTTGAGAGGATCCCTGATAAAGATCTGCAGTAATTTGATGCGCTACTGCCCTTCTATTGTCTTGTACCAGTTTTGCCACTCTCCTTTCTGACAACTTGCACGTTCAGACCCAGTTTTCCGGCAGACAGTCCAGTCTGTAACAATTTAACAGCAGCTGCTCTTGAACATTTAACGAATGCAGCCGTTTTGCTGATATTAGCTCCATGGCTCCGAGCGCCAACAATCATCAAAGGCTGCTAAATCGCTTCGTTTATATATAATCCTCTGAAACAAATCACTTCCAATGTCGTGGTAAACAACCTGTTTGCCTATTTACACTAATCCGGCTCTTTAGCAACTTCAGCGCGAAATCATAGTAAATTTGCCTACAAACATCAGGTGGTCATAATAATCTGGCCAATCAGAGTAAACATTTCCTAGTATAGATCTCACTACACCTTTGTACAAAGCTTTAACAATACAAATATCATTGATATCAGCGTCGATCGGTCGTCTATAGTTAGACCAGTCTATCAGTATAGGTTCACATTCGTTAAAGAGTTACGTTTCAAAAAATTGCAAAAACGCCTGCTCTCCTCTAACTTATAACACCATATTTTTGAATAGTTTTAAATTTGTTCTACACAGCATGAAATCTTTCACACAGGAGTGATGAAAGTAATGAAGCTATCACACTTCTATTACCTGGGTGCTTCAAGTCCTCCTCAAAACAAAATCTATCACAAACATTAGGCTACACGAATATCCAAATTCATTGTTTATGAATATAGAAGGAAATATGTATTCCGTGTTCCAAACTCTCGCATATAGAGGGTAAGGCATTTATCTTGAGACAACTGAATATCTCGGAAACTAAGCATTGTACGAAAAAATGTCCATAATCAAAAGTGAATTATTTCGCAGGAGAAAATAATTTGTTAAAATTTTCCCCCCCCCCCCCCCCGTGTGATGGGGGCTGAGATAACTTTGCAATTTTAAATAGGAATCCCTAATTTTAATGGTATATTCAGATGTACACAATATTCGAGAAATGTTTTATTCTTGGTGTTTTTTCAATTGATCCAACCGTTTAGGAGATAGAGGTTCTCAAAGTGTGGAACTTTTAAAGTTTTGAACCCAATTTTATCCATGTAGACAAAGTGATAGAGAGTGGGTCTTACAGTAGACATTCCCATTCTACTTTTTAATGGTCTTTAAGAATCACAAGTCAGAATTTCAAAAATCCAATATTTTTCAATAGACACAGACAATGCCTCCATAGGACTGCTGTCCCCAAAAGTTTACTTGTGCACTAAAAAATTTTGAGTTTTTGAAATTCTGACTTCGGATTCTTAAAGACCATTAAAAAGTAAAATAGGAGGAATGTCTGTAAGACCCACTATCTCTTTGTGTTCATCGATAAAATTGGGTTCAAAACTTTAAAAGTTCCACACTTTCATGGCCTTTATTTCCTAAACGGTTGGATCAATTGAAAAAACACCAAGAATAAAAACATTTTTCGAATATTGTGTACAATCTGAATATAGCATTAGAAATAGGGTTCCTATTTAAGGTTTTAAAGTTACATGAATTTCCCCCGCGAAATAATTCACTTTTGATTTTTGACATTTCTTTCGTACAATGCTTAGTTTCCGAGATATTCAGTTGTCTCAAGATAAATGCATCGCCCTGTATATCGCATTTGATGAAGATGCTGCTAATATGGACGGTTTTGGCTCATTATAGACCTCCATGGGTTGGATTTTATCACTCGGTGTTGAAACGTTTATATCATCAAATATGTTATTTGCGTCGAACTGAGCAGTGGAAGTTATTGGCGCATTCGCATCGGGCTATTCTTCACTTTGGCGTCACTACGACTCAACTTTCAGTCGTTCCTGCTGAGCCCGTAGACGTTCAACATCGGACATCTGGGTCTTCATGGTTTCCCCATCTTTCGATCTGTTTACCTATGACATTTTCTACAAATTTTCTGGCGTTTATTATGCATAAACCTGGAAATTCTGTAATTTTTGCAAAATTTCCACAATTCGAAGGCCGATATCTTAGATACTATTAAATAATGAGATTTAATTTTTAATCTATTTTATAAAGCGCAAAAGATAAAACAAATGACACTTAAATGTCGTGCTATCACAAAGGAAGCCGGAGCTAGACTAAATTAATCTCCGTCAGAGAGCAGATTTTCTAACTCAACTTTGTACTTCGATTGCATCAGCCGATGTCGTCAGCATGAAGTCGGTCAAAGTCGAAAACATGCTTTGTTTTATATACGATCGAATGCAATATCATTCATTTTTCTATCATTACCAGTTTTGACGTTATTAAGGTTTTCGTGATCAACACTTTTCGTGACATTCACGATTTAAGCGTGGCATCCCAAAATTGTATTTTTCCTTAAGAGGAAGCCCTTCATGCCGTTTATATTGTGTTTGGAGCTTTGAAATTAATGTTTCTGTCATTTTGTCACGAAATTCGAATTCTAATGCGAATTCCGATGACGTAAGCATTCGCTTTCACTCTCGGGTCTTCTGGCACTCGGGGAGAAAGAGAATGCGACGTCAGCAATGGCATCAGAGCGATCATCACGTCCCGACCAATGGGAGCTTCGATGGCGAACTGCGCGGGAGAAAGAGATGAAATCGAACGGGGAGAAGAAAAAGGAGTGCGCGGCCAAGGGAGAAGGACGCTGGATCCGTTCTCGACTTCGGGAAAGCAGATATTCATGGCAGCGATCTGTCTATGATAAACCGGCTGAGTGAAGAGGGAAGCAATTCGTCGGAGATTTCATGGAGTCCGTCGAAGAAGCCATCTGCTTTGCGGCCAGCGAACACGCCTTGCAGGCAGGCAAGCGTGGCGGAGGTTTTGCCAATGTTGTGTTTTTGTAGTGAGTTCGTAATGGCTGGTTTTCATAACTATACTTTATTGTAAGATAAAGGAGGAATATACATGAGGAGCTTACATTTCAGAAATCGAGAGTGAAGTGCTCAAAGCATCATGGGAAATCTCACAGAGGCATTGTGGGGAGAACAATAGAACAATGATACAAACATTACAGTTTCCTCCCCTTTAAAAGGATAAGAACATCGAAGTTCCAGACAATATTTTATATTCTTAATACTTAAAACTAATTAGTTACATAGTCTTGTAAGTATGGTGGTGTGCGTCGTATGCGTGTAGAAACACGTGTACTTGAGTCCACCACTGGAGAATTTATTTCTCTTACACTAGGCATTAACCATTCAGCTGAATTATCAGGTTCTGTTTCAGCTGTAACATTTGTGCTTAACATTTGATTAATGTGACGTCGCCATTGATAGTTACCTACTTTAATCAGATAGTGTAGTTTACCTAAACGCTTAATGATAATACCTGGCATCCATTTTTGTTTACCTATGTAATTTCTTGCTAGGACTTTATCTCCACGCTTAAATTGTCTGCTAACCTCCTGAGATTTAACTAAATTCTGTTTTGGAGTGTCAACTGATTTAAAAGGTTTAATCAAATCCAAACGTGTTAAAACGTTACGTTTCAAAAACAACATGGAAGGGGACTCTCCCGTTGTCACATGTGGCGTACGACGATATGCCAACAAGAAAGCATACATACGTTGTTCAAGTGATAAATTATGTGAACTTGATTTTAATCCATGTTTAAATGTTTTTACAAAGTTTTCAGCCAAACCATTTGTTGCTGGATGATACGGTGCAGATGTTCTATGTTCAACACCGTTTTCTTTTAAAAACGTGTTTATTTCATGGGAAACAAATTGTGGACCATTATCTGAGACTAACACACGCGGTAATCCATACCGAGCAAACAGTATTCTCAGTTTTTCAATAATTTTATTACTGGTCACTGATTTCATTTTAAAAACTTCAGGAAACTTAGAATAAGCATCTATGACTATTAAAAACATACTGTTTTCAAAAGGACCGGCAAGATCTATATGTATTCTCTCCCAGGGACTTACAGGAGTCTCCCATCTATGTGAACGATCAACTGGGGGATTATTTTTGTACTGGGCACATGCTGCACAAGAAGAAGCGAGTTTTTCTATGTCTATATCAATATTGTGCCACCAGCATATTGCTCTTGCTAGCATCTTCATTTTGACTATGCCAAAATGACCTGAATGTAATTCATGAAGAATTTGTGATTGTAATGTCCGTGGAATAACCATACGGTTTCCTCGCACTACACAACCTTGTTCTATACTAAACTTGTTTAAATCTTTTTCTAAATATTGTGGGAGTTCTTTCCGCACTATACCAGTTAGTAAAGAATCATAAAGCAAAAATAATTCAGAATCCTTTTTAGTTTGTTCAGCTAGAACTTCAGTAGTAATAGGTAAATTTTCTAATACACCATTATAATATAAAGTAGCTTCATCAAAACTATTGTTAAGTTGAATTTGTTTCATTGGTAGTCTCGACAATGCATCAGCGTTGGAATGATTTATTGATTTCCTATATTGTATTTCATATTGAAATCCTTGGAGAAACATTGCATAATGCAACATACGCATTGCTGAATGTAAGGGTAAACCTTTTTTAGGATTAAAAATAGAAACAAGTGGTTGATGGTCTGTTTGGAGGATAAATTTTCTTCCATACAAGTACAAATA
>JAHWFO010026271.1:344311-373724 GCA_023313115.1 Rhysida immarginata
CGGGGGGGGGGGTTAATTTCTTTTTAATAAACGTATAAATGTATTTCTGCTTCACTGCTAAAGCTCCTCCTTGGAATGTTTACACGATTTTATTATTTAAACAGATTGGTGATAATAGAATTTAAGCTTGTTATTGTCTTTTGCTCGCAATAGCTATAGTGAAGAATTATTGTGGTAAATATATTCTGGCTTGAAAGATTTATTGTACAACCTGTGATAACTTAAGTATAGTTATTTGAACGTATGCTTGTTGCTATTTATGATATAGTTATTTATAATTCTTAGAGACGTAAGAGTTATTGCTTTTCCTAGATCTTATGAATTTGTAATTCAACAATTCATTCTTCGTTATTTGTAATTGTTATCCATTCAATTATTATTTTTATTTGTTAGTTTATTTAATAAACTTTTATTTTTCTTGTTTAACTCCGTTCACTGTACGTGTGAAATCATTCCACTGCGCATGTCTGCTCCCAGCCAGATATTTTTACACGTTACACTAACCTTAAAATACGACAAATCAAGCAAATTACAGGATCACTTTCTCCAATTTGATACAATTGTAAACAACTTAGAAGCATCAAGTTCAAAGCTCGAAGAAAATGATAAGGTTATTTACTGTTAACTTTACCGGACTGTTATGCAAATATAGTTACAACTTTAGAAACCATGAGTTTAGAGAAAGATCTAACATTAAATTATGTCAAGTCATGTCTATTAGACGCAGAACTCAAAATAAGCGAAGTTGCAACACAATATGAGATAGCATTTAATATTGTTATCTGTTATAAATGACACATGAAATATCAGTGTAAAGAAAATGTAACTTACAGAGGAAGAGGTAGAAAGAGAAGAGGCTGGCGCAATAGAACTACTAATTATGACCAGCAGACGTACGCAGTGGAAGCGTGCTGGGCCCATAACCTGTTAGGATTTTGAGGGAGTTGAATATATTTATAGAATGTATTTATTCAGTTGTTTATGCCATTAGTTACATATATCATGAGCAAGAACAACGAGCGTTTCTTTTTTTTTTTTTTAACAATGCAACCGTTGCCAAGCAACGTATATTTTAGCTTGAACAATGCTTCTCTACAAATAGATGTTAATAATAATTCCTAACAGGTTAATTGCAGGTTAATTTACCTTTATCATAAACTCTCCTTCTCAAACCCCTTCTTAGCCTTCGTAGCCTTGACTACCCATGTGACCACAAAAAAAATGGCGTCCCTTGGTCGTGTTGTAAGCACTTGTGATTTGCGTAAAATTCATGTTTTTTACATTTTCCATAAGTTTTTACTATTTTAAAGATTTTTATTATTATCTTTATTAATTCAACATACATTATTAACCTTGAATTTGTAAAATATAATGATTTAAATGTTTACTGATAACCTTTCATAATTTTAATTTCAGTCATTTCCAAATTACCTATAAAATTATTTTCTAATGATGTTTATTTTTTTCTCCTCATTCTGACAATTGGGAACACAACAATATTTAACCATAGCAACAAAAATTTTGAACAACAACAATTAAAACTTTCACTTACGATACAGGGTGCGTTCACTTATTCACTTGGAGTCACTCCGAGTGACTCCCGTGACTCTGAGTCATTCGGATTCCGTTTCTTTATTTGCTCCGAGTCATTTGGTCTTCGTTTCTTTATTCGCTCGGAGTTAACTCCCTTGACCTCTAACATCAGGGTACGCTTGGAGTCTTTCGGAGTTTGTTTCTTTATTCGCTTGGAGTGCGACTCGGGTTAACTCCTTAACTCCTGCTTTCAAGCTGGAGTCATCGGAGTCAAAAAATTTAATGAGAAAGTCGACGCAACAATGAAGAGTTCCAACAAAGTTGCGACTTCAACGATGATTAATTTTGTTACAATGAGATATCGTTTGCGAGCGCGCTTGTTAGGAGCCGTGGCAACCACACAAAAAGAGAAGACTTTATTTCTTCAAGCTGGCGCATACGTTGTTTAACTATCAACATGGCCGCCTCTATCTTTCGAAAGTGCACGATCATAGCCTACTATAATTGGTTAGCCTTCCATTGTTGTAGGCTTGGCACGATACAAACGAAAATTTAGCTTAAATTGATCGAAAATTTGATTCAAGACAATTTCTTCAGCATAATTATTAATTTTTATATGCTCAATCTCAGTTCCATCTTTACGCATGAGGCCACCCTAGCCTCTATGATAATAAATAAAAATTACAATTATGACCAGAACTTTGTTTTTAAAAAAATAATAAAAAATAAAAAAATATGTTATTGTTTATTCCTGTTAAAAAAATAACTTAATGTTAAAGGTTCCCCATAACCAAAAGTGCCATGGGCACTGCTCATGCTTTTCTGATGCCTCCGGAGGTTGCGAAGAGGGAATAAATATCTTGAATCGTTCACAAGCAGTGTTGTCAATTTAGCAGGAAAGTGTCCAATTTAAAAGCTCATTTTCATTATTTTGTGCATTATACATTAATTTACGAAATAGTATAATATGTTTATTTATTAATGAATGATTCTATACTCATTTATAAATGGAGAAGATAAAATAACAAATAGTAAGAATAAATAATAAGTTCACCAATGAATAATGATGAGAGTTTTTGAAGAGAATGGTAGATGGTCGCTGTGCATTGTTTAATTTTTATTAAAAATGTCCAACAAAAGACAAGCGCATGAAAAAAAAGGCTAAATTGGTAATACTGCACACAAATGATTATAACGATCAAAGTCTTCGATTGTTACGTCGTTGTGTTGACTCGGAGCCATGACGCTAGTACTCTGATCACGTGATCACATTGACTCGGAGCATGACTCCGAACGAATAAGTGAACGCACCCACACTCAACAAATGCCATTAACATGTCCAGTATCCGCCATTTGCATTTTGTAAAAAAATCAGTGACGTTTAGTGGCAACCAATCACAATAAAGGGATTAACACTTTCATATTTTGAATTTTTTGATTTTTTCCTTTCATTGTATCCTAAACACTATGTCAGATTTCAAGATTTTAGGACTGTGAGAAGTACTTCCGATTTTTGATGATCGGTCAATGAGTCAGTGTCTAAATAAAGAAATTTTGAGTTCACGTATCTTATGAATAGAAAAGATAGAAACATAATATTTGAAGGTTCACTTTCATTTGAAAAGTACTCTATATATAAAAATTTTCAGGATTCTAGGCAACTCTGGCACAAAGATATGTAGCGTCAAAAGTACGCCGGGTTGCTTCCTGAAAAGGATGTTACGACTGTGCTTGCTCGACTTGGCGAGCACACTGCCGTGCCCTCCAGATATCATTGATGTCGGAAAGAACTGTTATGTAGCCCTCGCAATACTTGTGAATTCTCGGTGGCATAACTCAATGTTTTTGCTCGCTGTTCGAATACTAGGTTTGGTTTGGTTTGTTTGGTATTAACGTCCTTTTCAACTGCCACGGTCATTTCAGGACGGCGTTATAGGGGCCGCAAATTTTGCCTCGCAAGGGTTCTTTAACGCGAAGGAAGGGAGTGCGTGATCTCAGGATTTTCCCCCTGAAAAAATCCTCGTCGTCCTCGGCCGGGGTCGAACCCGCGTCCTCGGGCATTAGAGGCGACCACGCAACCCCTGAGCCACCGAGGCCGATTGTCCGAATACTAACTGTTTTAAGACCTGCCCTAATGATACTCTACGTGATAGCTCACGTGAAATGAACGCGCGCGCCACATCTTTGCTAACGATAAAATGGTTTATTAGAAATTTTGGCGTTGACTACTAAGGTCATTTTGCGCCTTTTACTCAAGTTATATCTGTACGCAGCCAGGGACAAACACAAACATCCATGCCCACGGCGGGATTCGAACCCACGACCAGGCGGACTCGAGAACTAGAAAGCCTACGCCCTAGTCCTCTCGGCCACCTGGCCGGCTCTTTGCTAACGACCCTCTGTAGAAAGAGTAGTATTTAATGAATAGTATTGTACTAAAGTTCTCAAAAGTAGTCAGCCCATGGCTTAGTCATGCATCCCACTGTTTTGGGAGATGGGCATCCGTCGGCGGAAAAAAGATAGCTATCAAAAGTAAGCGACCAGGCATGATCATTCTCCATGACACGGCAGAAGCTGTTGTGGATGCCTTAGCAAAGAAGAAATGGAAGGTTCTCGAACATCCTTCATATATTTATAAAGCATGTAGTAAATATTTTGTATATCCTTTTTACGTAATTTTTAATCTTTCATTCCAATCGGGTATTTTTCCTGATATATGGAAACATAGTAAGGTTATTCCTGTTTTTAAGAACAAAGGTAATAGAAGTGACGTAAAAAATTACAGGCCTATTTCAATTCTTAGTTTCCCTGCTAAAGTTTTTGAGTATTTGCTGCATGGAAGAATTTATTCTATTGTCTCTCCCTATCTTTCTTCATGTCATTACGGTTTTATGAGGAATCGCTCAACAGTATCTAACCTAGTGGATTCTGTACATTTCATTGCAGATGGCATTAACCAAAATAAGTAAGTCGATATGATTTATATTGGCCTAGAGAAAGCATTTGATAAGATAGATCACCGTCTATTACTTCAAAAATTAATGAAATAAGATTTACACCGTTCCTATATCAAATGGATTCTTTCCTATTTAACTAATAGAGTCAACTATGTTGTTATAAATAATAGTTACTCTCCTAGTTTTATTTCTACTTCAGGGGTTCCTCAGGGATCAATTCTAGGACCTTTATTATTTATTATCTTTATCAACGACATTCCTGATGTGATTAAATCTTCTCAATTATTCCTATTTGCTGATGACATGAAATTAGGCAAAATTATTCATAATCCTATGGATTGCCAAGATTTACAACTTGATCTATATTCAATTGGGGCATGGTGCATTCAAAATAATGTGTTCACAAATGACAAATGTCACTATGTCACCTATTCCCTTAAGAAAACAGTGTATAATTTTAATTACAGTTTAAATGATTGTAAATTACAACAAAGATCTGTTACAAATGACCTAGGTGTTATATTTAATTCCAAACTTTCGTTTGTTAATCACATTCACTCTATTATCTCCAAAGCCTATCGTGGTTCATACTTTATTGTCAGAAACTCCCTAAGTTTTAATAATGTTGGCTTTTCAATTTTTCTTTTTAATACACTAGTCAGACCAATTTTAGAATATGCTTCTGTCATTTGGTCTCCTTCTCATATTAAATTTCAGCTCCTCTTGGAAAAGGTTCAAACAGATTTTTTACGCTCTCTGTTTCGTCGTTTCCATCCTACATTTTTAAATGATAATTTTTATGTATCAAACTCCTATCTACGAGATTTCTTTAATTGTGACACATTAATCAAAAGACGTACTGTAATTGATCTTTGCTATTTATTTAAATTTTACCGCAATATAAGTTATTCATCTAGATTTCTTAACTCTGTAAATTTACATGTTCCCCAACTTAATTCCAGACGTAATGATATTTTTTACTTACCTTTCTCAAGGAATACAGTTATAAATAATCTTCCTTTTTTCCGAATGTATAAATTTTGTAATATCATGTCAAACCTTATTGATATAAATGTTATGTCGTATGATATGTATAAAGAAACTGAATGAAAATGTTAGGCTATTATGATGATATTTTTCTGTTTTTATTTTAATGTCAATGGATTTTATGTCAATGGATTTTTAGCTACTCTTTGGTACCTAGTTTTGACTATACATTTTTAATACATTATACTTTTTCCTGCATTTTTATGTAATATTATGATATATATTTTCTTTGTAAGCTGTTATTGGGATAATACTAGCCTGTTGCTTATAAACTAATAAATAAATAAATAAAATAAATAAATAAATAAATAAATAAATAAACCCTCCTTACAGCCCTGATGTGCTCCTTTGTAACTTGAAATTCCTCAAGGGACAACGATTCAACATCGTTGAAGTGGTGTAGGAAACAGTTACAACACTAAATTGACTCGAACGAGTTTCATTTAAATACGCCTCTTACTTACACATTCCTTCACGTAGAGGATTTCTTTAACCATTTTACTGTATCTTGTTTGTATAATATGATGAGAGAAATATTAAATGAAATTTTTAAAATAATTTCTATTTTGTGCTAACTCACAAAAGTAGCAATAAATATTTACCGTAATTTAAAAAATACATTAGCTACAACTTCAAAGAAGACTGAGCTTTACACCAACTCTAAATTTCCACTCAAAGTCTTAGTTAGTTACAATAAAGCAGAATAAGACTATAAAAGTCCAAATTGCATTATTTTTAATTTTTGACCCTGTGGAATTTCTTCTGTCCAAATCTATAACTTACATAGCGATGCGATTAAAATTCGAACTTATATTTTATAGCCACTAGTATTATAGTCTATGGCTATCAGCTCGACACATTTCAATGAAAGCGCAGCGCCAAATATGTAGGAGGCCACGAATTAAAGACATTCTAAGAAGATTTTTTTTTATTATTCTTTAAAGAAACAAAAAGTACTCTCATTTGGCAGTTCAATACAGGCTCAGATATAAAATTAGCATAGGATTAATGTCAGTTTTAATGGTTTTCGGTATCAGAAGCCAATGAATAAGTATTACATTTGTTACATCCATTTGTGGAAAACTTAATGTGACATTCGATTCTTGAACAATTTAGGGAGGTTTAAACAGGAGAACATTCATTGAAATAAAATTTGCATGAAATCCTAAGCTATTTCCGTGCTTTAAAATCCTCTCTTTCATATCATGAAAAATTCACAAGAAGGGTGAAGGGAGACAGCTTTATATTTAAATTTAAGATCACATAATCGTCTTGGTTATCTTCATGCACAACCGCTATCGCCATCAGCTTTAGGGAGAAATCGCCGCTGAAACATGAAATTTGACTTCTTAATTGCTTTAAAAATAGCAAGTACATAGCTTCTTTACCAAATTTAAAAACAAGAATAGTTCCTATCATTTTCAAAAATATAATAAGTTGGGTCAATGTATGTTTTTTTAAATATTCATATTATTTCCTTTGTAAATTACGCACGTGAAATGATATTTATTTTCCTAAAAATTTTATTTTTTATTTGACTTGTTGTAAATTTTTTTGTTAAATCTATAATGCTACATCTCTCTTTGATTTTTTGTCAGGGTAGCTTATATCTTCGCAGTTTCCTAACAGACATGTCCCAAACCACCAAATAGCTGCAGGTTTAGACCGACGTTTGAGAGAAACAGAGACTTTTATTGATAGAAGACATGAGCTCATTAAAACAAAGTTGCTTCAAAGTAAAAACCTGCATTTACTCAAATCTGTTTCGAATTTGCACAGGTGTTTATTAGCCATCTTATATTTATGTTTAGAAACTATATACGAAGTTTGTCCAACGAATTTTTAAGCATCCTGTATAAATGCATAATGATGAGAGACGACATAACGTACAGGAATTTTAGAATTTTGACGAAAAGCATTCGAGAAAAAGGACAATTTAGAGTAACTTGAAATTCTGACCAAAAATGTTCAAAAAGTTATTTAAAAAATTTACAATTACTACTGCATCACAGCTAAAGCTGTTAAGATAAATGTTTTATTAATATCGAGGCTTGCGATGATATTTTATTAGGAGCTTTACCAAAATGCTACGAGGGGAGTTCAATAAGCAATGAAACAAATTTTTTTCTGAAAAAGGGGGTTGCTTTATTCAGCATTCAAATACACTATGTTATTCCCCAATCTTTTAGCTACACAACACTATTTTTCAACGTAATCTCCATTCAATGCTACGGCTTTACGCCACCTTGAAGTAAGGGCCTGTATGCCTGCACGGTACCATTCCACTGGTTGATGTCGAAGCCAGCGTCGTGCTACATCAATAACTGCTTCATCATCCGCGTAGTGCGTCCCACGGATTGCGTTCTTCATTGGGCCAAACAGATGAAAATCCGAATGCGAGTGTTCGCATGTTCCGACATTGCAGGAGTCAGAGCTTTGCACGGCCGGCCAGCTCGCGGGAGATCAGACAGTTTGCTTGACTTTGCGGCGATGATGACACACGCTTTGCCCAACGACTCACCGTGCTTTGTCCACTGCCAGATCACCGTAGACATTCTGCAAGCGCCTATGAATATCTGAGATGCCCTGGTTTTCCGCCAAAAGAAACTCAATCACTGTCCGTTTTTTGGAACGCACCTCCAATGTAGACGCCATTTTAACAGCTCACTATAGCGCTGTCACCTATCGGACGTCAATGAAACTATACGAGACGAAGCGGAAATGTTTGCAAATGTTCCACAAGAAATGTCCAGTTTTTTTTCCAACCAAAATTGGCCGAGAAAAAAAATGTATTGCATTACTTATTGAACTACCCTCGTACTTATAAGAATGCACGCTTGGTCTGTACGTTTATCCAGCCAATTCTGTTTTTAGAAATAGGTCATCAAGGTCTTATCTCGGCTGTAACAACTTTTCAAGTTTTTTCGTGGACCCCTTCAAGTCGAATTCGCATGCTTAAACAATGACCGTAAATAATACCAAGATAATGGCAGGGGAGAGGCACACAAGCTCTGTGAATTGAAATAAAAAATTGTAATAATAAATTGTAATAAAAATATAACAATCGATTCGTCAAGAATAAATACACATATAATATACTGATAAAGCCCCCAAAATGTACATCTGGGTCATTATACCATATTTATGTGGATTAATGGTTCCTTATTTAATGAATGCACAGTAATTTTCTGTTCTTCTTTTAAGCATTCTCGACATGGGCACGTGATAATCGCTTTGTCGGGGCTCAATAACTCGATCACTCAATTATTGTATTGGGTTCATTTGTAACCATCGAGAGAGAAGGTCTCCGCAATAAAACTTAATCATATTATTATTGTTATTCGTATTTCTACAAATAATAGGCCCTAAATTTGCGCTATCTATGATGATGTAACAATGCATTACGTTTCAATGCGGAGGCCTTCTCTCTCGGTGGTCACGGTTGAGCACGGTCTATAAATGGTCATCGGGCTTTACTGGAAAATGAAGCCAAAGTTTCTAGCTCTCGATAGGACGGGAAATCTGCATATACAATCGGCCCAACTTAAAGTTCTTTATAGATAGTTCTTTTTATCTAAATCCTTAGCCCAATTTACAGTGCCTATAATGAGAGTGGCGACAACTCGGAACGGATTTTGATTGGTTAACGCTCCGGACGCCTTAGTTTTCACTCAATAGCGAGCCGTTTGCATTACAGATATAGAGAAATTAATAGTTTTCGTTCAGGTTTTCGTTTTATTGTGTATGTGTCTTAATTTTTGCTAATAAAGTTGTGATTTTATTAGATCCGCTTTAAAATTAACGATTGAAATGGCGACGAGGGAAGGGAAAAACATTTTTTCATAATAAAGTATTTATTGAGAAGGAGGAAGAGACGGATTCCACTATTTCCACAACGAGTTTATTTGACATTTCATAAATGTACATTTCGGCTACAAAGTAGCCATCATCGGTATGAATCAATTTAACATCGGTATGAATCAATATATATGCAAGTTGGGCCAATGACAATAGGAGTAGGAAGGAAGGTCTTGAAGTTGAAAGGCCATTGGATGCAAGAAACGTGGACCTAGGAGAAAGCTCTGCTAGGTAGCAGAGGTTTTCTTAGTATGCTCAAGTAGGTTTTTCCACGGGAGGAGATCTAAGGGTCCAGTTTTCAGATTTAGCAATGAATTGTCCTGTTTTTTAAGATTTCCCATCACTCTAAGAAATCCAGCTTTTTGGTTCATCTACCATCTGCAGGATCTGAAGCTGGTCTATATTAAAATTGTGCCCAGTTTGTAAAATATGGTCAGCCATCGATGACCTGTTAGGTCTGTTGTTTCTAATGTGGTCCAGGTGCTCTCTGGCCCTGGTTTCCAACTTTCGACGGGTCTGGCCTATATATTTCTTGGGGCATGTTCCACAATGAAGCAGGTATATCCCAGACCTTTCTTGTGGTAGTATACCATCTTTGGGACTTCCCAGCAGCCGTTTCAGCGAGAGTCCGCTATTAAAAACTACCTTGAGTCCGAATTTCTTGAAAAATACAATCAAAGGGCGATTGTATGGGATACTAAAAAATTTAGTGTCAGTCTTGTCCGGTTGCAGAGTTGTGGTTCTGGAGACCCTCCTCTTGAATAGTTGCTTCTTGATAAGTTTGTCAATAGAGTGTTTTCCAAAGCCATTCATCTGGGTCGCCTCCTTGATCCTCTCGAATTCTTCTATCCTCTTCTCCTGGCTTAGAGGTATGTTTATAGCACGAGCGATCAGATGGTTAAATGCCGCTGTCTTATGTCCGTAGCAGTGGTTAGAATCTTGTCTAATGTAGGATGTTGTGTAATTCGGCTTTCTGTAGATGTCAAAGCCAAGCCGGTCCTCCATCACATCCAGGAAGGGCAAAGAACCACCTTGTTCCCTTTCAACCGTAAATTTAACGGTGGGACTCAAACAATTGAGTCTGTCGTGGAGAAGGTCTATTTCATCCACCCGGCATATGGCAAAGATGTCATCCACATACCTACACCACATTTCCGGGAAATAGCCAAGACTGTTGTGGGCTTTGTTTTCGAGATGATGAAGGTAAAGGTTGGCCAGAAACGGGCTTAAGCAACTGCCCATGGGAGTGCCTTGTTCCATTTTAAAGAATCGGTTGTCAAATTGAAAATAGTTATTGAAACACACTAATCTACAAAGAAGGAGGAGATCCCTCACCATAGCCAGTGGAACATCGTTATCGTCTAGGACATCCTCTAGGATGAATAAAGTCTCATTGATAACCATGATACTTGGGAACATTGAAGTGACATCGAATGACACTAATATGTGTTGTTCAGGGATTGTGATGTTGGTGAGTTTATGAGTAAATTCAAAACTATTTTTGATCGAGTAATTATGTCCCAGTAAAATCAGTTTTTTGAAAAAATTATTTAATACTCTAGCTATTATGCTTGTGGGTGAGTTAGCGTTGTCCACAATGGGACGCATTTAGAGATGTTCTGAGAGGTTCTTTGTAAGCTGAATTTTACATAATGCTTGGAGGTCTTTGTTCTGGGAGGAGGTGAGGAATTGGGATCCCTTGCAAATGTTACAAATAATCGTTTGGAGGTCTTCCTTGTTGTTACTTATTGCAAACTTGAGGCCTTTGTTTAACATGTCTGTCTCTGAGTAAGGATGACACTAGACTTATTGGTGACTATATTTAGTTCATTTTGTGAGATGTGGTGGTCTGGGGGGGTGGAGGCTTCCTAGTTTAGTTCTAATCTTATTAAGTTTATTACGAATTCTCTTCGTTTTGGCAAGGTTTTTGTGTCGGTTTAAAACATTCTTTTAACAAATGATGCTCCTCCAGTTGTCACCTGGAGTGGCTGGAGAGAAAACCATGGGCGGTTAAGTAAAGTTCTTGAAGAAGGAACAATAAACGAACTTGCAGAATACATTTTCATAATTACCCCTCAGTTTCTGGAACATACGTTTGTGAAACGGAAACAGCAAGTGTCTTATCAGTTACAAAAGGATGCCAGAAGTTGCTCAGAATTTAATTCAAAATTCGCTATGCTGCAGGTTGATTTCTCTGAAAATTTTAACTGCACCGCACAAGATGAAATCCAAAGTTTTCATTGGGTTCAGACACAAGTGAGCATTTACTGCTTCTGTGTGGCATTCTGGAAAGCAATCCTCTTTTGTGATGCTTCAGATAACTTAAATCATAACAAAGAAACAGTGATGCCTACATTGACAGATGTCTTGAAGAGGTTCCACCATTTTGAAGTAGTTGACATTTGGTCGGATTGACCAACGTCTCAATTCAAAAACAGATTTGTAGCTACAAGTTTAGATGAACTTGTTAAAAAGCACAGGAAGAAGATCAGGTGGAACTACTTTGCTACTTCCCACCGTTAAGGGTCCTGTACATGGGATCGGGGGTACAGTGAAATGGCAAGTTAGAAGTGCTGTACTGAGACAAATAATCAGTGTTTTTTACGCAAACGAATTTGCAAAATGCGCAATGAGGGTCTCTAATGTAAAAGTTGTTGAAATTACTCAACAAGATATTGATATAAGAAACCAAAGGTTGAACTTGAAAAATGTTTTCAAGGAGGCACCAGATCTCCAGGAATTTCTCGATTTCATTACACTGATTCTCTACATGGCAAGCCAAATGGTCAAATGGAAACCATCCTGTACCTCAAAGCAGTTATTACTCACAAATATACACCAACAGTTCAGCTTCTGAAGAAGAAGCAAGTGTTAAAGGCATGGAGCTTGGTGAAGTAACACTTCATATGGCCAAAAGAATTAATTAAGCTCAGGATAAAAAAAATCAGCTGCCTAAGACTGAAGATATCAAACATGGCTCGTATGTTTTGATTAAATTTGATAGATCGGAGAAAACAAGCTTCAGCTATGTAGGTGTATTTCAGAGTGAAATTGATGATGATGATGATGATGGAGAAGTAAGAGTAATGTTTCTTAAGATGTTAGGTAATGCTGGTCATATTTTTAAGATTGATGAATCTGATATTTCATATGTTAATTTTAATGAAATTGTTAAAATGTTGCCAAATCAAACCCTGATAATGCAAGGACCAATCCGGGTTGTATACAAGTTTCCCGGGTTGATGTGTACGAAAAGTAAAATAGGCTAACTTAATATTTAAGAATTTTGTAAGCTTCAGCATTGAGACTAACAAGGGAACTCCACATAGCCGACCCGCATTAACAATGGAGTCTTTGTATGGCTATGTATGCTGAAATATTTTCGTTTTCGCGGTTTTATTTTGAAAGAAACACAATTAGCACTCTCTTATTTTGCAAGCATCTATAGTAGCTTCAGATGAGCACTCTTCTTTATGTTACGGGATTGTTTTTTGGGGTGCCACCTCCCAGTATAACTTAAAACGAATTTTGAAGCTCCAAAGATGGTTCTTACGCACACTTACTAAATTGCCGAAAACTGCATCGGTCTCTCATTTATTTCAATCCTTCCATATTTTAACCATTAATCAAATTTACTTAATTCAGTCTTGCTGTTTCATTTATAAAGTAATAAATTCCTTACTTAAAATTACAACCCCAATCACAATCAAGTTATACCAAGACACACATTCTTATTCGACTCGGAGCGCCGATAATATCCGTCTCCCGTATGTAAATCGTGAGTACCGTAATCGCTGTATATCAATTAAAGGTCTGGAAAATTGGTCGATCATTCCCAAGGAAATACGATTAACTTCACCATACATAACTTTTAGGAAATATTTAATCCGACACCTTACTACCTCAATAAATTAACATCTCTAACTAGATTATGTTAAGGTTCTGGTACTGTTTTATTATTTACTTTATCTTCATATTGCTACTAATCATGTTATTAAGTATATTATATGTTAGTAATTGCTACGTTATTTTTAAGTCTATTCTGAAACCATTTACTTTTTTGTAAATTATCATTTGTGCCAATTAATTATAAATTTTTGTTTATATTCTAATGGACCTGTATTAAGTTACATTTGATTGTCTGTTTTTTTTTTTTGTTTTTTTTATTAACGTTTTGATTAGATTGTTTATTTATAATTGTTTCACTAACCCAATTTTGTTTTACCTATTGTTCCGTAATGTGCCCACTTGGCCTAACTTGTCGGTTTTTTACCATACTGGCCTTGTTGGGCACTATTGTAACTTTTTTACCTAACCCAAATAAATAAATAAATAAATAAATATTTCAATTTGGTGGAAATCTGTGACATACATGTTCGAGGGATTTCCTTGTAAGTACAAGGTTATGAAGTATGAACTGAATATTTTCACTTGTTATGAACTTTGATTGTGAAGGAGGCATAAATTGAAAAGTCTATCTCTTGTACTCTAATGTAAATTTTAAAAAATTTCTAATGTAATATGTAATAAAATAAATCTGATTTACCAAGAAATAGGATTACAGTGGTTGATATTTCTAAAGCAATGTTTTATGAGATTAGGAGTTCCCTAATCGTAGCCAAATTGTCTAGAAAGTTTGTTTATTGGAGAATTGTAACGTGAGTTACCAGCCTTTGTAACATGAGTTACCACAAGCAATTTTAAAATTATATATTTAAAGAATTAATCTTATGTTAAATTTAATTTTGAAGGATAATTCTGATAAAGTTGTGATGTTAGAATAAATCTTCCATCACATGTTTTTCCTCTTTTATTCAAAAAACTGATAGTTTATCTGATTTTCAGCCATTAAACTTGTTTTATACTACAATTTTTAATAATCTATTATCATTTTATTTCTCTTAGATTTTTCTTTTAGCCCGGGTAATATTATTAATAATATTTTTTTGACATTTTAAGACAGTTGAAAATGAAAGTTTTTATATCATTACTTTTCTGGCTGTTTGTCATTTAGAATGTTTTCCTTTGGAGTTTTATACTTTGGGCAGAATATTATATAATACAATTGGAATAATGCTATTATATGTGTACACATATTTTTTTTCTTTTTATAACATTTCCCTTGATAACATTTTTTTCTGAGTAATGTTTTCCTCTAGTAATATTTTTTAGCAATGTTTGTATAAGGATCTTCTGAATTTTTGAATTTCCAGTAATCTGATTAGGTTAGCATAATTATGTAAAATAGAGAACAACTTTTAAAGTAATGACAACAATCAATGCATCATATAAGCTGTGTTGATAAAATCATACAAAGCCGTCTAAAAAAAATTATACCCAACATAATTATGCTCTGAAGTGTGCTTCTCCATTGTTGCCGCGTGCCCTAGCCGTGTGCTTCTGGACTGTTGCCCAAGGAGTATAAATTTAACAGCTTTGGAAAAATTTTTCACTACTCGCCCAGCCATGATGTTTGTATGAGGCTCTTCCATCTGCTTTAGCCACTGCAGCGTTCAACCTTCACTTTAATGATTGTTCAAGTATTTCTTCAAACATGACTCTTTGACTTCTTTTTCATCTGAGTTTTCCGGATATGTAAGCCTTTTTCCATTCTCATCTTCTTCGTCCACTTCTGTTGAGATGGACATTACCCTTTATAAACTGTAATTCAGATTGGCTTGGTTTCCCCAGGCAATCTCTTCTCCGGAAGTAGTCATTATCAACCATTCACCATATAACGTTAAATTCTTGCTATCTGTAGTGCGCTAATCAACCCCCATTGGGACTTTAAATTAAAACTTTAATTTGGACAATCCTTTTTATGTAATTTTTTCTCTTCTTATCCTCGCTCACGATTCATAATGTAATTCTAAACTATCTTTCAACAATTTTTTGAAGGGGGGTTTATATTTTATTTAATTTTGGTCCCTTTTTGCATCTAGACAAATGGCTGAGTAGAGTAGTCAATTTTTTTTTGGTTACTTTCCAGTTTTTACTTTCCCTTTTTCCAATTTCTTTATGGAAAATAATAAGGGATTTTATAATCCTACTTTGGTTTATTGTCAAATTTGACAACTGTAGGTGAATCACATAACTTATTTACTGTATTAATCTGCATTTTATGCAACTATCTGAGCCCTAACCTTATATAGGTTTTTATATACATTATTTTTCCATTTTATTGTGGTGGCCACACAATATTGCTTTCAGAATTTTAGATGTACATTTCTAAAAGTTAACACTTTTGATATAAAATGTAAAATGAAAAATCACCTGGTATATAAAATCAGCGATGGACTATGCCACAACAAACAAAAGAATGGAGAGATGTGTGCCAAAAATTTAACAATGACGATTATACAATCCAAGAGAAGAAGATTATAACAAAGTACAAGGAAGTAAAAATCCAAGAGAAGAAGATTACAGACCAAACGAACAAGTATGTTACTGAAGCGCTGTGTATAATGTGAACTGAAATGCGAAATTGGGTAATAAGAAACTCACAATTTCAATTGTAATTCTTAGGCAATTCCCGAGCAATATACATTTCTCGAACAAAATATGAGAATATTTCATGCAGGATTTTACAAATCCTGATGTGATGGAGAAAAACGAAAAACCATTTTTGAAACCAGCGGCAAAGTAACATTCATAATCAATCACATTACAAATGTAAAAGAGCTCTCTAAAAGTTTTAATTTTTAGACCTGTGTAATCGACCAGAATTTCAGCCTGACAGTTGAATTAGAAAATGACATTATTAGCCCAGATTGAAAGTACAGATGTACAGTCGGCAACAAAAGTACTTAGCCATATTGCATAGAAACAACCTTGCAATGTGGTTAGATAATTTTGTAGCCGATTGTACAGTCAACCAAAGGAAATAATCCACACTAGTTTAATAGTTAATATTACTTTTCATGCTAATGTGTTGTTTTACTAGCTTTTTTAATTATAATTACTTAAATTTAATAATCTTAATAATGTTAACTCTAAATGTAATATTAAATTATTAAAAATAAATTAATATTGAAACGATATAACTTAGAGTAAAATTCAAGTGTGGATTATTTCCCTTTGATGACTGTACATGTAGTAGTCTCGCCGGCGGCTGACGGGTAAGGCCTACCATGAAGACCACACGTAGGATAAAAACATGGATCATAATATTACGATAATTTGTGGTAAACTAAATTCTTCATAATGTATATAAATTTAGAGCTATAAATTCTACTTAGTAATGTCATTTCTTTAAGCTGTAAGGTTAGAATCGTTTTTTTGACCCCAAATAGAAGACCAATGAAGACCAATTATTCATGCTAATGAGGCCAAATTTGAAATACAAGAGACCATTAGTATTGTTAAGATAGAATATATTGATTACCGTTACTTCAAATGTTGATTCAAATTAGGCTAGTTTGAATTATATTCAAATTATTATTCAGTAATTTTCTCTCATTTTATTATGTATTTGGTAGTTTATATCAAGAAGAAAAAATTATTCAAAAAGCTCTGTAATTAAATAAAATGGCTTCCAGTTTGAGAAAGATATACTCTTAAAATTGTGTGTGTTTGTGTGCGTGTCAGAAAGAAAGAAAAAGAAAGAAAGGGGATATTTAATTTTATTAAATGCGTCCAACGCAAAGGTGAAGTTATACATAAGCATCAAGTTAACCTATATAAGACACATCAATTCCTTTGGTTACTTATCAACTACTTTACCTATTTTAAAATTATTATCGGCATTTCAAAAGGAATTATTTCATATGTAATATATTTCTTAATAGATCCAAATTTTTCTTCATAATACCCAGAATTTCACTGCTCAGTTCTTTTGTCGAGTGCAATGAATATCGAACCATTATTTGAACACTTTTTGAGCATTTTTCAGATGTTTTGCTACAGTATTTTGTTTTATTTTGAATATTTGATTAAATGGGCGTAAGCCCTCTCTGCTCTTTTCCCAATAATTCCTCAGTGAAATGCTACTGGCTAGTGCGACTCGCATCTCTCCGGGGACACGTCGCACCTGTCAGTCACAAATGATGCCGGCTTCCATATGTCCGATGGCTCTGTACGATACAGGAAATACGCATGGGCGAAATGAAAGGAATCCTTTTTTAAAAACAGAGTATCGTGTAGCGACATGTAAGCGAAAGGGTATCTTCGTCCATTATTAATGATTTGTCAGCCATTCTCATAGTACTAAATAAGCCCCGCGAATAGTTTTAAAGCCATCCGTTCTAAAATGAACTGATGATATAAGCTGATTAACATTGCCCCCCGACGATTCGATAATTTTTCGACTTCTTCGAGGGAATACTGCTTATAATTTAAAATTAAATAAACTAAATTAAATTTTATCTATATACATAAAACTAGCTGAACACCCGGCGTCGCCCGGTACTTTATTTATCTTCTTGTTGGGTTGACCTGCCTCAGATTAAAATATCCATTTCACCACCGGAAAATTTCACTGGATACTTTAGATTTCATCTTTCCTTCAAAGTTTCCCTTGCCCTTGATGTAGAAGCTCTTATACCCTCCTGCTCTAGACGAAGCTCCCGTTGTTCAGATGTTTCGGATGCCCGGAGAGCTTAGTCTTTTTGCTGCAGAGTTTCCTGACCAATATTTGTTCTTTCTTTTTCTCTTTCCTTTTGAAACACAGAAACAAACACACAAACTTTTTTCAGTCGTCTGGACATTTGTTAGAGGGCTCAATGGAGACACGTGTATCTCCTTTGCCTCCTCGATAGACACTTCCCTATCCTTATCGTCTGCATAAAAGGAATGTTCTGTCATTGCATCATCATTTTATAATCATTCTGTCCTATCCTATCCTATGATCGACTTTTTGAAATTAAAGTTCGGAAGTTGGTAGCTCTGCTCATGAAAGGTCAAATATATGGCGAGACTCAGTGCTTCATGTACTCCAGCGTGTCCCAGGTACAACTTTTACTGTGGCTAAAAGAAAAATTGCGTCCCAACCAAATTGACAATATTATTACTGCAAAAATTCCTGATGCCAACACTAACAAAAAAACTAATTCCACGACACAGTTTTCAAGAATGTAATCCACGGGTCATTCGGGAACACAACAAACAAAATCATACCCGTGCATGAAGGACGGGAAGTGTACTAAGAAGTACCCCCGGGCGCTACTGATGCTATTTATCTCTAATCTTACAAAATGTGAATAAAACCAAACGACTATAACTATTTACAAAGCAAAAAATAAAATCTGAATTGTAAAGCAAATCGAAGTCCGTGAGAATAAGCAAAAACGTATTAATATCAATACGAAACCAAACAATAGCAAATCGCAAAGCAAACAAATCTAAACTTGTAAAACACAGAAGATAAATAAACATCAATAATTATACAAAAGGTAACCCCTTAGGGTCTAGATCAGGTGTGTCTGGCGCGTCAAACAACAGCGTTAAGGTGAAGTTCACCAGACACGACCTAAATTGAGTTTTAAAGTTAAGGCGGTGCCATCTACTGACAACGTCCAGAACTAAAGTGTTGTTATTATGGTAATAATAAAGTTGAACGTCAAGTTATTAGGTTTATTCACTTCCCAAAATAGTGGGTAAGCCTATCCAAAATGGGATAAACAATATGGTATTTATCTCTAATCTATCTAATCGCTATTTACGAGGGGCGATTGATAAATAAGGTCTCCATGGCTGTAACTTTTTTATTTGTTAACCGATTTTCAAAACTCTTTTTGTATCTTATACTCACATTTGTCCTCTATGTAATGCACTATTCACTTTTCGACATAGTCCCCATCCCTTTCCACGCATTGCGCCAACGCGTGACTAGTTGGGTGAACCCGTCGGAGAAGAATTCCAGAGTTGTTGTCGACACCAGGATTGAATGGCAGCTTTGGACCCTCTTCTGGAGTACGATAACGTCCGCCCGCACACGAGTCACCACACACCAGAGGCGTTGCAGCGCCTACAGTTCAAAGATGAAAAATTGCAGTTCAAAAATGAAAGACTTTGCACATTGCGACTTTCACCACTTCCCAAAGAAGAAAGATCCCCTTAAGGGACATGAGTTGGTTCTGACGGCGAGGTATAATAACCCAATGACGTATATTAAAGATTGACTCCGAAGCAAATGTTGTTATTTGAAGCAAATTCGGAAGCTCCATGCCCAAAACTGTCATGGCCGAAAGTGAGTGAAGATGATGCAAACACATGGCTAAACATGACAGTAGCTGATTAATAATTCTTTCACACGCCGATCACGGAGTGATAAGTTTATCTTTTCGTTTACTTTGTATTTGAAGTATTTTCTTATATTTTATAAACGATTTTTCGATCATGGTTTCAATTTCAATTTCGTTTCGATCATCTTTCTATTATGTATTTTCATTTTAGTTACGTATTTTTGATTTATGCTTGTGGAAAATGATTCCTGAACCTTTTACGTGTCTGTTTGCACAGTTGTACGCAGAAAACTTTGAGGAATGGTTTTGAATTAATTATTTCTCGGGCCCAAAATCTTCAAAAACAAAGCAGCCAGACAACTAATTACTCCACGGCTCAATCCTGCCCAGAACTGCCATGGCTCAATTTGCTTCACTTTTTGCCGCTGTTAACAATAGAATTCGGATTCTATCTTTAATATACGTCATTGGAATAATCCACCCGATTGTATAATCGTCAGTGTTAAATTTTTGGCACACATCTCTCCATTCTTTTGTTTGTTGTGGCATAGTCCATCGCTGATTTTATATACCAGGTGATTTTTCATTTTACATTTTATATCAAAAGTGTTACATTTTTTTATACTGTTAATGATATTTTCAGTGCTTGCTTTCAAGCGGTTTAATCTTTCTTATATACAGGGTGATTTACATCGAATGTAAAATACTTAAAGGGGGTATTATAGAGGTTAAGATAAACACAAAATGTCCTATGAACATGGGTTCAAATATGAACGATAACTGAGATATGAACAGAAATAAAAATGCCGCCACCAAGATCAACAAGTTAATAACTCAGATTCTGTAAAGCCTAGATAAATGAAATTTGGAGGAATAACAGAGTACATAAGACTGTGTATACCTCTAAAATTTGATCGAATTCCAAACAAGAAGTTTCCGAGTTACTCATTCAACATCATAACACGTGTTCACTTGTGAGTACTAACTAGCACTTGTCACAATTTTGACTGTGTAACTCGGAAACTTCTCGTTGGAATTCAATCAAATTTTAACGGTATACACAGTCTTATGTACCTTGTTATTCCCCCAAATTGCATTAATCTAGGCTTTACAGAATCTGAGTTATTAACTTGTTGATCTTGGTGGCGGCATTTTTATTTTTGTTCATATCTCAGTTATCGTTCATATTTGAACCCATGTTCTTAGGACGTTTTGTGTTTATCTT
The DNA here is from genome assembly GCA_023313115.1 of Rhysida immarginata. Taxonomy (NCBI): domain Eukaryota; kingdom Metazoa; phylum Arthropoda; class Chilopoda; order Scolopendromorpha; family Scolopendridae; genus Rhysida; species Rhysida immarginata. The sequence goes on from JAHWFO010026271.1 coordinate 365,113, forward strand.
AACCCTCTATAATACCCTCTTTAAGTATTTTACATTCGATGTAAATCACCCTGTATACCGGGTGGGCAAGAAATAACGTGAGGTGTTCAGAGCTCGCTAGCGGGAATTCTATTAGGCCAAATGCAGTACATTTTGGAGTATATACTTAGTGGAACATGCAGTTTCGATTTCTGCAAAAAAAAAATAAATAAAAATAGTATCAAAAGTCGCCACAGGAGGCGCTTATTTCAAGAAAAGAATGAATACATTTGCATAAGTGCGTTCCGTGTTGAGCAATCATGACAATAAAAGGCAAGACTGAGGATTTCCCATCATTCACGAACGAATGGCCTGACGATGACGCTTACTCTGCCTGACCGGGCGTTATTAGTCAAGTTGTTTTATCAGAAGACGACAATGCAAGTGCTGCCCTTCGTGAATTCCGGGGATTGAAAACGTTACGAAGAGGACCGATAAGCATAACTTACGGAAAATGATTGAACGATTTGAATCTACTGGAACTCTAGGAGTGCAACCAGGCCGGGGACGCAAACGAATCAGGCAGCAACATGAAGAAGTTGCAACTGCTGTTGTGGAACAGGAGATGACTACTGTGCAGGGTACCAGAGGTGCACACGCAATAGCACGCCAAACAGATATCCCATATTCGACGGTGAGGAAAATATTGCATAAGATAATGACATTTTATCCCTATAAACTCACACCTGTTCAACAATTGCTTCCTGGAGATGAACATACCCGAACTGACTTTTCGTTGAAATGTTTAGCACGTATGGAAGTGGATGATGCATGGCCATGGCAAATTTTATGGAGTGATGAGGCACATTTTTATTTGAATGGTGATATCAATACCCACAACTGCCGTATTTGGGCTGCATCAAATCCACAAGTGTGTCTGCCAACTCATAGGCATTCACCGAAACTAACAGTATGGTGCGGCTTTACTGCTTCTTTCATCATCGGCCCGTACTTTTTTGAAGAAATCCGTCCCTGTGGACCGGTGACTTGTTCCGTCAATTCTGCCAGGTATGCCGATATGCTTGAAAATTTTGTGATACCACGATTGCAGGAAAAGGGTTGTCTGGATTCTACCATTTTTATGCAGGATGGTGCGCCACCGCACATCGGACGTCAGGTGCAACAGATCTTGCGAGAACGTTTTTCAGACAACAGAATAATTAGTCGTGCATTTCCCATGGTATGGCCACCCAGGTCGCCTGATCTCAACCCTTGTGATTTTTGGTTATGGGGATATTGAAAAGCCTTGTGTATCAAGCACATGTTCCTGACCTCTCAACCTTAAAGGATCAAATAACGTTACATATCAGACTAATTAATGCAGATATGCTGCGAGCTGCTGTAGAAAATGTCGTGTACCGCATGCAGCTATTGGAACAGCACACTGGTGGTCATATTGAAACACATTTGTAATTAAAAATAAAACATTGTTTATTGTTGATACTAAAGTTGGTTCGTACGGTATTTGTTCATTTGACAATTAGGATAAATAAAATAGTACCCCTATGGCGACGTTTGGTACTATTTTATTGATTTATTTTATTTTTTTTGCAGAAAATCAAAACTGCATGTTCCACTAAGTATATACACCAAAATGTGCTGCATTTGGCCTAATAGAATTCCCGCTAGTGAGCTCTGAATACCTCACGTTATTTCTTGACCACCCGGTATATAACTAGCAGAGGACCCGGCGTTGCCCGGGATAATTACACTTGATGTTGCAATCTCCTTTCTTCTTTCGATGTCTTTTAGCAAAATTTGGCCATTCATCACTTTGTGTAGTCTAGCGGTCGCCGATTCTTCTATTTACTTGCTTACCATTTGCTCAATTCTTCCTCTATCGTCTTTCACTCTTTCTCAATAGTCTGCTAACTCATTATCTCCAGTTACTGACCATTTTTAAAGATTTTCAAGAAATTATTAAGTACTAAGAATTCTCTTTTCTAAGAAAAGCCTGAATAACAGGAATTCTATGCATTGAATTCTATATGGCACAAACTTTGCCTTACATTGTTGGTCATGAGACATATATTGTTGATCCTTGCATAGTGTTGGTGCATTGCGTGTTGACACCACTGTTGATACCTATTGTTGCACAAACTTTTCCTTTCATTGTTGGTCATGAGATATATATTGTTGGTTCGTGCAGAGTGTTTGTGAATTGCGTGTTGATACCATTGTTGATACTTATTGTTGCAAAAACTTTGTCTTGCATTGTTGGTCATGAAATATTTCTCATTAATATGCCCTGCCATAACCATGAATATCGATTTTTTATCAATAATTATTACTTTTTCGAAATCTGAGGTAGACAGTGACCTTCCTCATGCTTTGAAGGTCATGTATGCGAAATTTTATCAAGATCGGAATAAAACTGTAGATTTGTATAAAAAACAAACAAACAAACCCACAAACAAACACACATCCTTCAAGTTTAAAGTAATCTTTCCAAGAATTATAACAATGAACATAAAATGATGATGCAATATTGATAAGTTTCAATTTGTAACAATGCATAGAATGCCTGGTATTCAGGCTTTTCTTAGAACAGAGAGTTCTTAGTACTTAACAATTTCTTGAAAATCTTTAAAAATTATCAGTAACTGGAGATAATGGAGAGTTAACAGACTATTGAGAAAGAGTGGAAAGACGACAGAGGAAGCACTCCTTTATCTCCGTGCTGTATTGAGCAAATGGGAAGCAAGTAAATAGAAGAATTGGCGACCACTAGAATACACAAAGTGATGAATGGCCAAGTTTTTCTTCAAGACATCGAGAGAAGAAAGGGAATTGCAAAAACATCAAGTGTTCATCTGAAGTAAGATTACGTGAGTAAGAAATTATTTAGACTAGCAGTGGCGTACTTGGAGAGGTCCAGCCATTGTGAGCCTTTAAAAAATTTTTTTCGAATTTTCATTAAGAATTTTTAATGTATTAATTCTAAGCGTTTTCATGTGTTTATTTTTAACATATTGCAAAATTTAATTTAATTTTTTGAGATTGTTCTGTTTACCTACATGTGTAATTATCCCGGGCAACGCCGGGTATCTTTGCTAGTGCTTTCATAAGAATCACGAGGCACGTGTAATGCATGATCAACAATCTGCGCAGACCAATAATATGCGCGAACCAACAATGTATATCTTATGCAAAGCAAAGTTTATGCAACAATAGGCCATAATAAAAAATTACTTGCGTTAAATAAAATCAAATTTAAAAATTCGGTTGTTGTGGTACCCGTCGTACGACGGGCTTTAATGCTAACAAAAGCGAGGCTGACCAGAAAGACAGGCTCCGGCACTGAAAAGTCACCTGACCAATTTATTGGTCTATTAACAATGTAACTTTCATTGTTTCCATCTTGTATTTTAACATTCAGTGTTTTTTCCTTTGTTGGAAACAATGAAGGTTGGATTGTTGCTAGACCTAATTTGATTAAGTGACTTTTCAGTGCCGGAGCCTGTATTTCTCGTTAGCCTCGTAACAAAAGTAAATGACGCGACAAAAGAAAACAATTAAAAATCTCCTTTTTTTTTAACAATATAACACCAATTATCTACTTCAATTCTACGTGTGGGAAATTCGAGAAATAGCTCGATAATTGTTTGATGCGTTTAATAACAATTAGTACACCGTGTGATTAACGATTCCTGATGAATAGCGCCGACGAAGTAGAAGAAGCCTATGCGAATCCAACGGAGTATAGAAGTCGACGGCAACGATTACTATGCTATGTTCGTGTTCCAAAATCATTAGAAGATCTTAGAAGAGTTGTTGGTGTATTGCAAGATACTTTCCAGGGCTTCAAAAGCTCTAAGGCTGCTAAAGGACGATGAAGAATGGCATCATTGTATGCGATGCGTGAAGCAATTGCTTTCCAGATTTGACAACTCGGTCATCTATTTGCAGTCATTCTGGCATGAAGTAAGTCCCCAGGAACCTAAGCAAATGTGGAATAGTTGTGCAGACGCGTTGTCAGAAGACCACCAGCATCAAATCAACTCAGAAGCAACCAATCTTCGAGTGCTGTATCTCACATTAAGAGATTTGGACCAATATCCGACGAACAATGAACGCCGACTCAAGGATAATCCAGGGATGCCTCAAATTGCATCAGTTCGCTGATCAAGAAGTTGAAGCGTTTCAGGATTCAAATCCACTGGTATCGCTGGAGACTGCATACCTTCGGGAAAGATTCCAAGAGTTGGTGGATTCAATATCGCTCTTAAATGAATAATGCGGTATGCAATGAAATGCCAGAAAGGATACTCTGTTCTTGGACGGTCATGGCGAAACCGGTAAATTATTTTTGCTGGAAAAAGTGCTGGTGACTGTTCGATTGGAAGGCAAAATTGACCTGGCAACAGCAACGAGTGGAATCGCAGCACTTCAATTCAATGTTCAAGCTAGGCCCGGATCTAAATGTAACTTCAACCTGTATACCCCCATTCAATCGCAACATGCAGATTTGCTATGCAAAGGCAGATCCTGGAGATGTGAGTTACTAAACATATTTCCTCTCGTTTAATCTATGGGTGTCTAATGTTGCTTATTACCTCTGCTCGGTTGTGCCGGGCACAACACGTTTGCAATAAAAAAAATCTGTTGTGGGCAGCACAATACTTCCTTGTACGAAACTTTTATTGGGTGCGTATTTGGGGAAAAATACACATTTTTATTCTTGACACACGAATTTCCGTCTCTCTTTGTTATCTAAAAAATCCAAATGTTGAAATAAATTTTGACAGCCGTTTGGGAATTTCAAATGAAGGAAATCAGTTGGAGAAACGACCAAAACACATGTTTGGCCCAGCCGATTGCAACCAAAATGCGAGCTGCAAACTACATGTTACAGCAATCCTAAATAAAAAATTTCAACATTCTACGCCTAATCGTTTTTGAGAAATGCGAAACACACACACACACACACACACACACATCTATGTACTGTAAAGCTCTGATTTGCCGTAACTAAGGTTAAAGCCACTTGAAACCAAATCACACCACCCCGAATAAATGTTAGGTTGCTATACCGTGAAAAGGACTGTGCACTGAGAGGCTAAAATATTATTTATTGAAGAATAAAACACCGGATGCTCCTAACTCCGATTAAAAACTGTGGCTTGATTCCTCCAAATAAACAAAGATTTCTTATCATTTGTTAACAGTATCATTAAATTCAGATATTTTTGCTTTTAAGTGAAAGTTCAGAACTCTTAAATAAAAACCTCTCGTAACTATTATTGTTCAATGTCTCTAATTGATTCCAATAGTTTTCATACGAGTCCCTGGTACTTTTCAGGTTTCGTTTCTACAGGTAATTTCCACTCAGTCAATTGTGTCTTATTTTAAATCCCGGCAACAGCTTCTGGAAAAAAAATAAAAAATTCAGAAAAAATTTAATTCTCCACGGACAATTGCTTCTTAGCTGCCTTGTTAATTATGCGTTCTGCTAACCTGAGCGCCATGTTTTTTCCTGTTAATTCTGTAAATTACAAAGTTCATTTCTTTATTTTGGTTTATAAATGGAATCGGGATTGTCCCAACGGTCTAACTTTTGAATTTAGACGGTACATTGACGAGGTGAGTCTACAATCTTTAATTAATCACTTCTTTTTACTTTGACCTTGTTTTTGAACAGTTTTAGTTCTAAGGGGTTGGATACTTTAATCTTAATTTTCGATGATCCATGCAACTAAATTTGCGTTTTCTTTCTTTTGGAGTTCTTTTTTTAACTTGAGAGCGTACAGGATTACCGCCTGACCGACGGGGAAAGGTAATTGAGGGGGGGGGGGGGGGAGAGAAGGACAGATCTAACGGCGGGTGAGTTAGTTATATTAGTAGGGGAACGCCAATCTTAAATCTACTTGTCACCTCATTTAGGGACGTCATTAAGAAGAACCAATGAGGTGACATCGCTGAAGCAGAGAGAAGCAAGAGAAATAAAAAGAAGAAAAAGCCGACCCCCGCTGAAAGGAATAGAACAAGCGAAAAGGTGAACACGAGGAAGCGTAGAGAACGACTACGGAAGTGACCCGCTGGAGACAACGTCTACGGAGAGAGATAAGCGGACGACAGCGAATGGCGAAACGCATTCGGACGAGCGGCGCAGGTATCGCTTCGTGTATCCGTCCGTTAGACAAGGATCCGTGATGGGACAGCGAAAGAGATATAGAGCCAAGCAGAGATGGCATCGGGGAGAAACGAACACGAGGCCATTTGAGAGAGGTAGTCGAACCGGTCGCACATCTTCCGTTAACGGCCATGCATTCCCACCAAGTAAGCCATCTTACGTATTTCTTAAAAAGCCAACGCCGAACATTTATACTAAATAGTATTGGCTACGAAGGTGGCAGTCGAAGTACTCGAGCCTACGATAATGGTGCCTACAGCTTAGCCAACGAACTATTAATGAAATTTAGTGACAGTCATTTAAATTCGGAACTGGCTGACAATGAGGTCGCCGTGATTAATGAAACTGTTTCAAAATTAATGCCCGAAGGAAATATTAGGGGTAAAGCCCACATATTCACGAGAGAGGACATAAATTATAATTTTGGAAGAATGAATCAGGCGAATGCTGGACAGAGACATGTTATAGTTCTTTCCGGTGAAATTTTAAGTATCGTACAAGCTTCCAGCGCCAGGATAGCCACGACGGACTTAGAAGTCGAAGTATTCCGACGATCAGCTGAAAATTCTACTTCCACAGAATTACAAACTTCGCTCTCGTGGGAGAGAGAGGGTTTACTTTCTGGTGGATTTGTGCCTACCCGGATGGACAAAGCGGGTAGGTGTCGGGAGTTAACTTCCGACCAACGAAAGCTGTGGGCCAAGTTCATGTTGCCTCGTTAGAGGTGTTTAAGTTTTTTATGTTGGGTGTAGCATTATGCCACCTGAAGATCTTTTTAGATCTTAAACTCCGTGGAGGCAATACCATCTGCCTCTCCACTTCAAAAGTGGGAGAGAGAGAGAGGAGCAGTCTCGCACTTGCAGCGAACCTTTAGCGTCAGGTAGCGTTGACGGGGCCCTAGTCGGCCTACCGCGCTCGGTGGGCAGCGTTGCGTCATTTGGTAGTAATTCATTATTGAAGTTAATTGTGATTGTGCACCAGTAATCCCTTCTAAAGTTACTGGATAGAATTAGACTAATGTGTATTTCTTTCCCTCTATTCGTAGCCCCCATCTACGAGAAGCTTAACCTACATAGGTTGCCACGAGAAACGAGAAACGAGCAGAAGATCGCGAGGAAAGAACACTATAACAATCGAAAAGGAAAAGAGCATTGTTAAACAGAAAGAATTATACAGAAAATATGACGACTTAAATGAAAGCTAAAAAAAAAATAATAAAAACAATCTAACAATACACGTTAAAAAAAGATCCTAGAGCAAAAACTATTCAAAAATAAATAAAAAAAATATTAATACCAAAAACCAAAAAATTCTTTTTTGTCGAAAAAAGCCCGTTACAGTATGTTTGTATGTATATATGTTTGTCCACGTATTTCTCAGAAACTAGAAATCGAATTGCAATATTTCTTTTTTTATTGGATTAAGTATCTTTCAACTTAGGGATAAATCCAAGTTTCATCAAAATCGGTTCAGTAGTTTTCAAGATATGGACTGATATAGCTAGGCGATAGTGAAAGTTTCATTGAAGTCGTTTTTTTTTATACTCTGTCCAGTTTTTTTTTACGTTTAATAAAATAATTTTCTAATTGCTAGGTTCCTATTCGATCAATTTATTACATTTCACCTTCTTTTAACGGCAAATCTCACTACAATCATGTCAAGGCTTTTATCACAAGAATTATTTTCAGGTGAAAGAGGAAAAATTTTCATAAACTACTGTTGTTTTATCTGAAATATTATTGGAACGTCAAAAGTACAACGTCACGACGAAACATATCAAAATGGATTTAGGGAGGGTCAAAATATATATTTCCGTTGAAATCTGAAAACCGAATTTTTTTGCCATTACATTGTTGCAATGCTACTTTGGCGCGTTGGTTACATAGCGTGTTCGATAATCTTGATATTGTGGGAAAGCCACCCTTTCAGAGAGCAAACAACTACAGTGGTAGCTCGATTTACGAACGTCAGAAATCTGTTGGTAATTCAAAATAATCGTATCAAAGCAAAATTCTCATTAATAAATAAGATTAATCCAATATTTTGGAACGAAGTATTCTAATCTTCAGAGTACAAGTTTTAAACCGAAACAACTTTGTTTCCCGTCTTCGTTTGCCTTGATAAGCTCGGTGAAGACGAGAAGGTACGTTTTTAGCACATTTTCTATATATAGAAATGTGCTTATGTGATCGGTGTGTCCAGCTGTCCGTCCGTCCGTCCGTCCGTTCGTCTGTAGACAATCCCACGATTCATTGCGTTGCATGTATTCAATTGCATGTATTGCAATCTCACAATTCATTCAATCATGTCTTGAATTGCTGGAAGAAACGAATTATCCTCGCATTTGGTAAAACGCGTGTTGAGAACATGGGTTCGGTTCTGCGCGTGCTCTAAACGTTAATGAGATGGTGTGCGTGCAGGATGCACGTGTTTGACGATTATTAAAAGGGCAGTTCGGTCC